>JAMXBD010003627.1:0-110357 GCA_024138025.1 Combretum micranthum | reverse complement strand
TGCGATAAATCTTGCAACATATGTTCTAGCACATCCGCTAGCATTAGAATTCAAAGAGGCGTGTCTTCCTTGGCACGCTTTAGAGTGGATTATGGTATGTCTTTAACTTGGGTATGAGGACAACATCTGGCGAATTATCGTCATTCTTCAACTTAATCATGCGGACAACAATGTCCTTAACTTATGCGCACCCTTCATTGACCATAGGAATGAAACGTTGATTGACTCAAATTTTTCCTAATAGCAGGGCCAAGATTGTCATGCAAACTAGTCGAAATTTGCTGGCATTTCACTTGACCACCAAAGATTCACCAAAGCCTTTTGCTATTAAGGAAGGTTAATATTTGGAAATGAAGCTACAGTTAATGGCTTGGAACCTGCCTGGGCAATCACTTGCTTGACTTACTTCCTTCAATGACTCTTGGATAACGGGAGTGTGTGTGTATGTGTGTGCGTGCGCATTTTTTTTTCTTTTAGAGGAAGGAGGGGAGGGTGGGGGTGTAAGTGTTGCTGGTCAATTGTGGAACATGAGCTCTCTAGACCTAGTTTGACCCATTTGTTCTTGGTTCAACTTGTTAAGCCCAAGCTTGTCCTATCCCAACTTATTTTGAGCCTATAGAGGCATTTAATCGTCTAGTTTGGCAAGTTGATCTCTTCAGCCCTGTGTTAGATGGACCCAGACTTAGTTACTCAGCATCCCCCACCCAATCCCTACCCCCCTTCCCTTGCACTTATAATTATTGTTGATCCTACTAGGGATGATGATTGCATGTGGATTAGTGGCTTGATTTTTATGTTCATAATAACCACCCCTAACTCCCCATTACTCCATGATCGTACGACATGCATAACCACTAAGAGTCCGTCTCTTCACTCTTGGAAAACAAGTATGTTATTTTGATGACCTATATACTCTTTGATCTTTATACACTTGAGATGCAATTTAACTTGAGTGTTGAAGTGGCCATGTTGGAACCTCGGTGCCCCAGGAACGGTATTTTGTTTTGCAGACCTAGCATACAAACTTAAAAGTCCGATTCCAATATTCAATTTACCCTCTATCGAATTTGAACTAATGACATAGAGAAATTATGCTCCAATTGCCACTAGCATTAGTAATGGAATTTACACTCACAAAACTAACTTTGTAGAAAGTGTGATCATGGTTTTCAATTGTTTGCATCGATTTAGTAAATTATCAAACTGTCCCTTCTTAAGTTGTAAGTGTCCTAAGTAAATAACAATGATATCTAACGTCAATTATAGTGCTTTTTTTGCATCAAGTCCCTTGATATCAAAATGGTAGCATGAGTATTGGGATATCCTCATTTGAATTAAAACCTAAGCTTGGAAAATTATGTGTTGAATTAATCAAAAATCATTTTAATTTATTTGACCGTTGATAAGAAGATGCTTTCAATGTTTATTGATTAAAAGTCCATGAAAACACATGAATCACAACATGAAGAAATGTTAAAAAATCCATCCTTAATCTAGCTAATGAGCTTTATCTATACATTACATTAATAAAGTTAGAAACATAAGTTAGTATGCTTCAACATGCCATTAATAAGATTATAGAATAGGAGTATTAGTAAAGAAAAATGTCAAATATAGTACTTGAACATTTTATGAAAATTAAATTTGATACCTAAACTTTGAAGTGGTTAATTTAATACATATTTAATATTTAATGACTATTTTTACTACCTCACTTTCCATTTGATATGATAGCGGCATCTTATTTGTGCTAGGCGATGGACCATCCCTTATACGCTAGCAAATAGAAAAAAATGTGTTAGGAAAGTAATAAAAATAGCCATGAATAGTTTGATTGGATATTAAATCTACCACTTTGAATTTAATGCATCAAGTTAAATTTTCATGCATAGTTCAATAACAAGTGTGAGTAGCTACTAGGTTAATTTATCAAGAACATTGTGAATCTGTGCTAAAAAATTATACTTAACTATGATAAACTCAGATAACTATGCAACTAAGTTTTAGCTTAATCTAAATGCAATAAATGAAGGCTAACCAAACTAAAATTTCGCTGCTGCTTACATGTTGTTGGTAGAGAAAAAAATTTGTTAAGTCTTCAAAAATGGTTGAGCTTGTAAGTCTGGCTAAGTAGCTCTGCTACGTATAACGCTTAAGTGTTATATTAAGAAGTCTTTACTTAAGTTTTCTAAATAATGGTATCTAATAAAATTATCTAACCAAATCATTATAAATAATTTCTCATTAATACACAAGAAACCTCACAATATATATATTTTACACTCAGAAAAATAATAATACAATAATAGTGTTATACGCAAAAGCTACCATTCACTAAGTGAGATTTGCTACGTATAATGCTTAGGTGTTGCAAAGACTTTCTAACCAATTTTTGATTAAAAACTCTTTAGTTTTGAAAATTATATAACAAAATTATTAGAAATAATCTCTCATTAATACATTGGAAATCTCACAATACATATATTATACACTTAAAAAAATAACAACACAATATCTAACATATCTAAGCATCTAGCTCAACTAGACTGTCATCAATATCCAACCTATAGACCATGTAACCATAACATCCAAATAAAATCATCTTCATAACTTGAAAAAGAAGTGTAACGGGCTAAATTTGGGTTTAGGTCTTAAAGTCCAATGATGACTTGGGTTTGATTTTTTGGGTTAAGTGACATGGCCTAGGGAGTCAAGTCTATGAGACTAGGATAATAAGGGTGATTTAGCATGATGGGCTTGAAATCGTAGGACTGGACCAACTTGCTTGCTCTCAACCTTTTTCAAGGAGCTCATGCACTTAAAGAGACCATCAATAAGAGGATTTATCTTACCCATTGATGGTCAATATGATTTGATAGATATTATTAAGAGCCAAGTTTTATAAATACCAATGTGTTGTTCGAACATCCTCATAAGAGATTAAATAGAGCTTAAAGTGAAGAACACATAACATCTTCCCTAGAATAGTGGAGTTGATATTATATACCTCCTCCACTTGTTATTAGTGCGCTCGAACTCTCTGAGACGGCCTGCTCTTTATCCTTACCTTCTGACTCTTAGTCCTTTCTTGTATGTGCTTCCACGTCACTTCTCTAAGGCCACGTGTAGCGTAAGGCACACGTTGCATGCATAAGATTGGATCCACCCACTACATTTTTTGGCAAAAATTCTTGAAGTGTGTGGGCCCTAGATTTCTGTGTAGAGGAGTCCACATAAAATTAGGCCGTCCTAGAAGATAGGTAGCTTTGTGCTTAAAATAACTAAAGCTGAAAGGTTGTGTTCTCATTATTAAAGGATGTTTTTTTTTATTTCCTTTTGATTTTTTTCAAACTATGCTAGTGTTTTGGATTAATTATTATATATATATATATTATATTTTGGTTTGATGATACAATTGTAAGTTATTCTTATTTAGCTATTGAATTGATGGGCTATTGCTACTTGATTGAAAAATATATATATATATATATGTGTGTGTGTGTGTGTGTGTGTCTTTGTATGGTAAATTTAACGTCTTTACAATAGAAGTGTATCTTAGGCAAAAAATAAAGTAAAGATTCTCAAAAGGTGCAAAACATTCTAACTTTTTTAATCTATAAGATTGCAGATCAATTTGTATTAATAATCAAAGGGAATACTTCTTAGCAGAGAAAACATTTCTTTCTTGATAATTATGTGCAATTATAGCTAATAAGCCATAAAGCGAAGGTTGTCTTCTTAATTCTACCTTTAGCTTCTTTTAAAGCAACCATTAAGAGAGGATGTAACTTCTTTTCTTGTTCAGTGGTATTAGCTGTGACAATGTCAATTTGCCTGAAGGTTTGGAGACTAGATAAAATGAAGACATCCTCCATAGTTGAGGTAATTTCACCCTATGTGGTCATGAACACTCCATTGAGAAAGAACTGCCTGCCAAAGTTTTATGTCATCTGTGTAAGGAAAGTGTAACTCGAAAGTGATGAGTATAATATGGTAGAATCCCGCCTTATGTAATTTCTTCATGTGCGCTGGGTTGCCGATGATGCACTTTACCTAGTCAGACTAGCCATCCACATTCTATTGTAGACACAAGAATTAGGTAGGTGAGGGGGAAACTCCTTCTTTCATTCTTGAAATATAATACCAACTTCTCTCATATGAGTACTTTATGTTGAAGACAAGGCTTTGGCTCTATAAAGCGTAAAATCACATCAACAGGAGGGTATCACTCTTCTTCATACTCATCTAGAAGAAATCCTTAGTAATGGTTGCGCCTAACCAGGTACTATGATGAGAAGGAACCTTTGATGTTCACCCATCTAAATGAACTCTTATGTTGCTTTGCTTGGTAGCATTAGTGTTTTGAGATAAACTTTTCTTAGATTCTTTACCCATCTTTCTTATAGTAGAGTTGTCAACTATGTTTAACAACGAAAATATTACTCTTGAAAGTGGTGCACAATAGTAAGGATATTATCACCACCAAGGAGAAAAAGATTGACTGAATGTCCTACCTACAAAGAAAAGAGACTGGACTTAAGACTTCGCATGGTGAAGTATGCATAACGTGAAAAAGGCAAGCAAAATCTACTATTGTGGTCGAAGATCTGGCACTCAAGCAACAAGGATAATGGAGCATTATTAAAAAAAAGAAATCTAGATATGGCCTTAGAAGATTCAAGGGAATATATATATATAGAGTTGTGCAAACGGGTTATACGAGCCAACTCGCCCCATCTTGCATCAGCTTGTGGGTTATGTAGGCCAAAATTTTTAACTTAATTCGCCCCGCATGGGTTGGTGGGTTATGCGGACTGACCAACGAACTCACTAATATATTTTTTTATTGAAAAAGATTATAAGAATTCAAATTTAAATTTTTAATAATTTAAATATAGAATATATTTCTTTTTATTTCACCAATTACCTACATACTCATCCTCGATGATAACCATGTATGAAAAAATTATAGATTTCTATTTTGAATTTTTTTTAACACAAAAGAATTTGTTATAACTAATAGAAATTAGAATTCATTCCAATTTTTTCTTTGGTATGGCAAGGAACAATACATCATGGAAATTATTAATTGATATTGTGTTGCTTATTTTAAAAAGGAGCATCTAAATATCTAATAAATATAAAAGAAAAAGTATTGATAAAAGAATTAAGGATATAATAAATATAAAAGTTGAAAGTTTAAAACATTACCCCCTTAAAAATTACATAATCAACATTCAACAACTAAATAATGCAAAATTGAAGTGAACAGGAAATAAAAAGAGTAATGTATTAGATTTTTTTTATTATATTTATATTTCTTTATTTTTTAATTTTTTTTAATTGCGGGTTCACGGACCAACTCGAACTGCGGTGGGTTGACCCGCTTTAACCTGTGAGTTATGCGGGATGGGCCATTTTGGACCACACATTAAAGAGCTAAAATTTTTAGCCCAACCCTATTTAATGAAGAAAGAAAACTTAATTTCGAAGGTATTTAAAAAAGAATACTGGGGAATTGATAATACCAAGTATTGTAGAGGCATGAAATGCTACAATTTGGATGGACCGAATGAGTTAAGACAAAGGCAAATTAAAGCAGCTAATATTTGATCACCATCCATAGTTTAAAAAAAAGGGAAGGCTTACCATGGTAGCGAGCAGTAGGCTTTAGTTGGGTTGTTGAACAAGACAAGATTATCATAGGGAACATTGAAAAGAATTTAAAATATAAAAAAAAAAGAATAAGAAAAAAAATCACCATGCGAGCATGGTGATGGATGGCAATGATAATAATATCAAGCTTGATCGTGGCAATTGGTAT
The DNA here is from genome assembly GCA_024138025.1 of Combretum micranthum. Lineage (NCBI taxonomy): Eukaryota > Viridiplantae > Streptophyta > Magnoliopsida > Myrtales > Combretaceae > Combretum > Combretum micranthum. The sequence continues at coordinate 104,533 of JAMXBD010003627.1, read as the reverse complement.
AATTAGCATGGCTAGACAACTAATATTGACATTTATTTGTGATAGCTAAACAACTATTATTGTTACTTGTCTGTGATAGCTAGGCAACCATTACTAGATAGCGCTTATGGCAACTAAATAACCACTATTGGTGTTTATTATGATAGCAAGACAATTATGGTAGACACTCCATTACTACCACTAACCTTGTTCTTGGACAACTTCTAGTGGTCGTCATATACTAATATAAAGAGAAAGAGTCTTAAGCACATGTGGCAAGAAAATATGATGATATATGAAAGGAATTATGCCATGAGGTGTAAATATTCATATTAGGATAATATCACGAATGGTATCTAAACTTTGATAAAATATGTAATTAAGTACTTGAACTTTAAAATTGATCAATTTAGTACTTAAACTTTAAAAATGATCAATTTAATACTTGAAAAACTTTAAAATTAATCAATTTAATACCTAAAAGAACTCGGCGAAGATAGTAACATGCATAAAAAAGTTCTTTTAGGTACTAAAATGATCAATTTCAAACTTCAGGTGCTAAATCGATCAATTTCAAAGTTTAGGTACTTAAATGCATATTTTGTTAAAGTTTAGATACCATTGATGACATTAACACTACTCATATTACCACTTTTGTGAGAGTATTTACAATATTAGCAAGACTCATTATTGAATTAGTCAATAGGTGCCAAAAATAAAAGATATGCTCTTGATATATTGAAGCTTATTTGTGGAAGGTGCTGAATAAAGGACAAAGCAAAAGGGGAAGGAAAGAAAAGGATGGATATACTATCTCATTGCATAAGTCTTTTCTATGACATACCTCAGCAAGATATTGTCTTATAGCATGAGACTGTGCATAATTAATAATGAAAAAGAAAGAAGAGGAGGAAGAAAGGAAAATAAAGCAAACACACACAAGCACATATTTATGTGTGTGTGTGTAATGAGACAACATGCTATGAGCTCATTAAAAAAAAAAAAAAAGAATGATGAAGAGGATTTATTTTATATATTATCTGGAGGCAACAAAAATAAATAAATATATATATTTGCACACATGTGCCTTGGTAACGTGCTATGAGTCGATATTAAGAAAAAGGGGGAGTTAATTACAAAAAAAGTGAATTGTGTTTTTGCACTTTTACAAAGACATGACTTGGGTTTTTTTTTTTTTTTGTTTTATAATTAACTGACCTGCAATTTTATCTATTTTGTTCCATCGAATCTTTCATTAAATAAACTACATGGCTCTCAATTACATGTGACACATGTAAAGTAAAAAAAAATAAAAAAAAAATAAATTTACCTTACTTCTCCTTTTCCTTATCTTATGTACGAGAAGGAGGGGGAAAAAAAAAAAAAAACAACTCCTTAACCTCTCAGTTAACGAGGGACCAATCTAGCTAGGGAATTGTTCTGCATATCAAAAACGTCAAGTTGAGGCATATTAACAAATATACTACCAGAGAGCTCATTGAAGCTTAAATCAAGCCTCTTCAACATTGTCAAATTCTCTAAACTCTTGGGAATTTAGCAATTAACTCATTATGTTGTAGTGCAAAAACATTTAGATTCTAAAAAGACCTCATTTCAGTAGGGATTTCGTTACTTAGCTTGTTAAAACAGAACTTCAAGTGAAGACTTTGTTTTTGGGACGAAGGAAGATTTGATTTCCTTGAAAGTACTGGGCCCGACATTTCCACAAACTGGATGTGAGGATTAGACCGTGAAGAAAAGGGAGAGGATTAAGAGGAAGTAGGAGATATCCATGTTTGTTTTTGGGTCAGGAGTGTTGGATTCCTAGTTTGGCTCGAAATCATGGAGGTGTTGTAGCGGAAATGTCATGGTTTTTTTTTAAACGATCAATGTCTTGGTGGAGGAATTAATGTTATATCTCCATTCATTGTTAATCTTATTTTTTTTTTCAATGATGCGCAAAATTCAAAATTTTTTTTTTTGAGTTTGGGTTTTTGGATCTTGTGTGAAAGATGGAAAAGAGAGAGAGGCTGAGAATTGTCCTTTTCTTTTTCCCTTGCATGTGAGATGAGGAACGAGGAGAAGTAGGGTAAATTTGTGTATTTTTTTCTCTTTTGTTTTTTTGAACTTTATATGCGTCACACATGCTTGTCACATGGTTTATTTAACGGAAGATATGGTGGAAAAAAATAGACAAAATTATAGGTAAGCTAATTGTCAAAAAAAAAAAAAAACACAAGTCATGTTTTATAAAAGTATGAAAATACATGCAACTTTTTTGTAATTAACCAAAAAAAATTATGTATTGCTTAGTGCAAATATCTATTAGTATACATATGTATTTTAGCCTAATGATACACTCACAAACAAGTTGTGTTGTCATCTAAAAGGAAAAAAAAAAAAAAACAAAGGATCATGCGTCATTAGCGCTAGGCTTGGAATTCGGTATCCAATCAAATATTAAACTATGATACCATGTCCAGCAACTGTGCAACTATTGAATAAGCAGACAAGCATCACTAATTGAAAGATATATTTTATGTCTAAACCCCTTAAACTTCATACGAAGAACTTAAGTCAAGGGACAAAATGTAGAGGGATAAATTTGGATTTTAGGTCTTAAAGTCTAATGATGACTTAGGTTTGATTATTTAGGCTGAGTGATAGTGCCTAGAGAGTCAGCCATAGAGATTGGAATAACTAAAGAAGATTTGGTATGGTGACCTTGGAGTAGGGGCTGTTGGATTAGACTGACTCGTTTGCTCTTAACCTTTCTCAAGGAGCTTATGCACTTAAAGAGGTCAATCATGGGCTTGAAAACCAATGTAAGAGCACATAAATAAGAGGATTGATCTCTTCTGTTGATGGTTAATATGATCCGGCATATGTTATCAAGAGGCAGGATGTATAAATAGTCAGCGCTCCTTCTCATTTGGACAAGAGAGAAATTGGATAGAAGTACTGAGGTGCTGTTGAATTTCTATCTTAAGAGATGAAATACTTAGTCAACACTACTAATGGGGTTTGATACTTGATGACTCCTTAGCTTGTTATAAGTGAATTTGGGATGATTGAGATTTCTCACTCTTCCTCCTTATTCCATCTCTCTCTTAATCATTCTTGATATATCATCGTGTGTCTCTTCTCAGATGCCACATGTAGTGTGATACTTATGCAGCACACATATGACTACTTTTACCCAGGTCTATACATCTACAAGAAGAAATGAGTCGAAGGCTTAGTACGAAAGTACCACAAGCATATACAATATGTTTAGAAGCACTAATTCTAATGCAAATACAACAAATTACAATTTACATCTTTAATTTAGGTATAGCAAACAACAGTAGGGTACTCATACTTCGAAAACACATTTTGGGAATTTGTGGGGTCCTAAGTAGTAGCAACTGCTCAGGGGATTGATATAAGCATCCAAATCCCTCAGATGGCATTCTAAGTAAGTAGCCTCATCTAGATATCACAATTGTTGTCCATTTTTTACCTTTATTAGTCCATCACACCGTTTAGCCTAAGTGCCCATTATCTTAAACTAAATAAGTGAAACTTTTGTCCGATTCGAGTAAGCGTTACCTCGATACTGTTCATCCTATCAGCAACTTGCCGAACCACCACTATTGGCTTAAGGGCCTAATTATCGTATTGGCAATGCTACGCAAGATTGTCACTCCTCAGACTAGATTAAATGACAGAAAGCACCACTTAAGCAGTTAATTAAGTTATATTTAAGTATTAGTTCATTTTAGAACGTCTATCAATTTCGAAATTTATTTACCCATTTTTCAATAATAAATAAATCAAAATCACCCACTCACATGCCCATGAATATCTCACACCATACAAGCGAATAAACATATAACCATATAGATAATTGCAACTTTGAAATTGTAATTAAACTTTATAGTATAAGATTCAAATCTTACAACCTTGACAACTTTTGTTACTTCATTTTACTTCCTTAAATGTCGTGTACTCTTAACCTAATTGTACATGCATAAATTCTAAAACTGCTTAAAGTAATAGGTCAAAGTTGAAGTATTGTTATGGAAAAGCATGATATATTTAATTAATTATTATTTCCCTTGAATTTTGCTTAAACTTAAGCAAAATGTAATTCAAATTTCTTCTACTAAATTTTATATTGTTTTTTTAAAACTATAGGATGACACTATTTCTCTATTTTCCATATTTATAGAAATAATAATAATAATAATTAGTTAATTAATATGAAAACGACCCATAAAAAATTTAAAACATGCTAATTGTAAATAAACTTTACTGGAAAAAGAAAGTAACTAAATACCTTTCCTAGGATCATAAATAATTTTGAAAAAAAAATCTAATTATATTGTTGAGAAAGTTTTGGGAACTACAAAGAAATCATAATATTAAAACCATTAATGGGGTTAAAAGAAGAAGACATATATAGGAATGGGGCAAAGTGAAGAGTATTAATATTGCAAAGTGAAGGAGTGTATATTGGGTAAACTTTAAAAGAGATGCTAACTTGATTGGAAATTGGAATATCTTCTCTACCTAACATTTAGATAAATTTAATAAAAAAAGAGATTTGGTACTAAAAGAAATTGAATGATTAGCCATTAAATTAGAACATTCTAATTGTAAATAAACTCTATCAGAAAAAGAATAAGATTTGACCACAAGTCAATACTAAATGCATTTCCTAGTTTTGGGATAAGAAAATAACTCAGGGAAAAAAAAATGAAAAAGCTAGTTATAGTGTTGTGAAAGTTTTAGATACCGTAAAGAAATTGAAAAAATAGCATCATACAAAAGTCATTAATAAAGTTAAAACTAAAAGAGATGTATAAAAAGGTAGAAAGTGGAAGAGTAGGTCGAAATTACAAAGTGAATGTATACTAAGCAGATGTTAAAAGTCTAATTTGATTGGAAATTTGAATATGTTCTTTACCTAGTATTCGGATAAATTTAACAAAAAAAAAAAAAAGAGTTATGAAACTTCATTCTTTGAGGGGAAAAAAGGAATGATTAGCCATTAAGTTAGTGAAAGAGGAAAATGATAGGGTGATTCTATTACATTTATTTGTTGATATTTTATTAAATTTTTAAGAAAAGTGAATATGAAATCTTACTCCATTATCTAATGTGGACACTGGATTTTTTTTTTAAGAATAGGTTAGTTAGAAATTGTTTATAACTTACATTTTGAAGATATTTTAAGTTGACTATTAAAAGTTAGACACAATTAGTGTCCATAAAACTTGTTTCTCTATATGGATGCAAATGGGATGGCTATTGTGCCACTAGTATGTCTTTTATATTTTTATTTCTCATATATTGCAAGTTTGCATTATATAGTAACTGTGATAGCATATTCAATTTTTAATTTATAATCTCAAGTGTGCTATGCTATTCCCATTTAGATATATATTTCATTGTGGATTAGATAACTGATTTATCATTTACATTTATATTCTAAATCTCCTTAATGGTTTTATGGGTTTTTGTATTCAATAATATTCCCTTAAAATTATGGGAGGAAGGGAATTTTTTTTCCTCTAATATGAGGAAGGGAAGTTACTAAAATTCTCCGAATGATCAAATGTAAATCAATTACAAATATGAACTCTCAATTTGATAATATCAAAGAACTATGTTTGAAAAATTTGTTCAAATTGTTATGTTTTTATATGTAATTAAGATATAGTTTTTCCTTTTTTTTTATAGTAAAATTTGCTTGTGATATAGAAAAGAATGATGATAAAATGGTTAATTTTATCAATAATGGATAAATTTTACTATCAATGAACTAGTAATAAATGTTTTTTTTTTTTTTTTTTTGTCGTTAGCTAGTAATAAATTGTTAAAAGAATAATTTGGCATCATCTATTTAAAAATAAATCCTAAAAATTAAAAACTTTAACCAAGTGGAGGTTTGAAAAATTGAAAAAAAGATTATTAATGATATTAATTCTATACTAATTCAACACTTCCACTCTCCTTTTACATCCAAACCTATGGAATTTTTTTATTTATTTTGCTTGTGATAGTTGAAAGTAAGGATTAAAAGGTTTAAGTGTTAAGGAAGATGATGAGAACGAAAAAAAATGAAAATAGGAAGAGAAGTGATTGAAGGGAAAAATGAAATAGGTTGGAAGGAAAATTATTTATTCTTTTATTAATTTAATTAATTTCTTAAATAATAGTAGTAATAAATGCAATGTAACAGTAGACTTATTATATTTCATTTTCATGTTATGGAATCTGCACATCTCATGTGTCTACAGAATGTATGCGTGAGAAAAAATAAATTATAATTAATATGAAAAAGTGTAAAAAGGCAATTTAAAACTCAAGTGTGCATAGTGACTATTATCAAAATTAAAAAGAATAAAAGATAAAAAATAATTATATTGTTTGATAGTTTTACCTTATATATCAAGTGATATAATTATACGAATTGAGTATTACTTTTAAGTATAATTGATTTCTTTGATAAAAATCATTGACCATGATACTCTTAATATATACTGAATATAATGTCACATAAACAAGAAAATATAGTAGTAGCAATGATGATTTCCAACAAATCCATTTGCTATATTTCAATATAAACTATGATATAATGCTAGCAAATAGTGTAAGTCTTATAATGTTAGTAGAATGAATATATGAATAAAAGGCATATATGTTAACAAATTCCATCTCATTTTGGAATAAGTAAATAAAAAATAAAATAAAATTGATAAGTAAACTCAATTATTAGAATATCACCTCATAACAATTATTTGACAATATTTTGTCTTCCCCTAGCCAATTGTATAATTTTTCTTAGTATTAATTATTAATAAGAAACTTCATAGACATTGGATTGAATTATTTTTATTTTCTATATTAGTTGAATTGATTTTTCTTTTGTTTATATTAGTTAATAATACAAAACCATTGTATCAGGAAGCTAAAACATCCCTCCTTAAGCTCCTTAGCCTCTAACTCATCAAAATCAAGGCATATCACGATAACGAGCGTCTATATGACAGATAGCAGGAGACTGCCCTTCCCTCCATCCCACCAAAAAGGAACCATCTCAACCTCAAACGAGTCTCTTACTTGAATATGATTAAAGTCTTCATAAAAATGATCTTCTCCTTAACAAAGAACAATGGAAGCATACCTTAGATGCCAAGATAAATGAATATAGAGACTCGACTCATTTAATAAGCTTAACATAGAGCATGGGCATGATATGCTACCATGGCTACACATTACCCTGTAGCTCAATCAACATGCACTGTATGATGGGTTCCAAACTAAACTCATAACAACAAACAGGCAAATGGATAACCTCACAAGCTACAAAATGCCCCTGCACCAAGGAGCTCTTAGCTCTAACAGTAGTTCCACAACTATTGAAATGATCTAAACACCAACCATAGTTAATTAAATTCAAATAAAATAGCTGGAAAATAATTGGAAAAATTTAATAGGAGGACGAACTAAATTAAATAAGGGTTAGGATAAAATATAATTTAAAGATGGATAATTAATGGAAATTAGGTTAGAAAATCTGCAAAAGAAGGGCCTAAGGTGAATGGATGGCTGTGATCGTGCCAAGTGGCACTCGAGGGAGAAACCTTAGGGACTCTAGACCCTAGCCCTATATAAATCCCTTATTTTTTTCCTACTATTGCATTTTTAAGAAGCCTACAATAACCCAAAGGTGAGAAACCTAGACCCTAGCGTTATTTAGATTTTAATCAAATGAGATTAGGAGATGGTTAGCACTAACCAGCAGGGATTCCCCGTTTTATGATAGGAAATGTAGATGTTGAAAATAAACTAGGAGAAGGAGGAGCTTAGAAAACTAAAGAAAATTCATAACAAGGTAAGTGTGTTGATTTCTTGTGTCAAAACACAATGTTTAAGGTGTTTTAGATGCAGATTTTGATATAGGGATGTTGGTAGGAAGTGAAAGAAGCAAGAAAATTAGTTTTACAAGTGTTTTGAATTTGGAGAATCACCTTACAACTGCTATAATGAAGTAAAACCCAAAACTCCACCTTTAGTGAGATGAACTTGTGATAGTGAGGAAATGAGACATGTCTGGAAGTATTAAAGAGGAAAATAAACATGTTTCAAGTTGAAATTTGCTAGAGACTAACTTGAGTAGAAGTGAATGTTGCTATGTGTCGAAAATTATGGACAAGGTTATGGAATGAGTAGAAAAAATGCTATGTATATTAGTTAAGTTAAGTAAAGGATTTCACAAGAAATGTCTGAAAATTTCAATAAAACCATGATAATCTTGGTAGCTACTATCAACATAAATGATTTGAGCTTTAATCTTAAATTTATCATGCTTTAGCATAGGGAACATGAATATAGTTGAGTTTAGGCATAAACACGAACATCTAGTACCTTTAGATTACCATAAAATTTGTTTAAAAACTTATTTTGACGAAAATATGAAGTTTAAACGAAAAAACACCAACCCTGAAGAGCAGGATAGAAACACAACACCATGTTTCCCACCGTGCTTTTGTCTGGCCCCTAAAACACGAAGAAAAAGTGAAATATAGGATAGCATGATAGAACCATGACGTCATGTTTCCCACTATGCTTCTCTCGGTCTAGAAATGCATAGGAAGAAAAGTAAATAAAAAAGCACGATAGAAACACGAGGACGTGTTTCCTACCGTGTTTCTCGCTATGTTCCAAGGAGATACATAACATGGAGAAACATGAGGAGATAAATGATACCATGCTTCCCTCGTGCTTCTTTCTATTGTTCAATATATGTTGAGGCGTGGAGAAACACTGTAGCCTATATCCAACCGTGTACCCACTAAGCTTCTTTCTTGTTTCGAAAAATATATTGAATTTTCTAAAACACGTAGCATACATCTAACCGTGTATCCAACGTACTTCTCTTAAAATTCTTCTTCCTCCTTCATTCCTTGTTTAAATTGAATAAATCTTGTTCCAATTTCCTCCTTAGTCATAATTAATCTTTTACACATGACTGTAGGGCAAAATGACTAAAGTCTAAACAACATAAGTGTAACAGACAAGATAAATGGAGTAAAGATGGTTAGTCACAAACTGATTTTAATTTCAATTATGAACATTTATTAGACTTTGACTTGGGAATGGATAACAAGCTCAGGTTGACCAATAGGTAGGCAATAATTGCATGTTGCTTGTTAGGATAGTTTTAATAACCGAACTAAGAATTTAAACTCGGCTTAATTGAGTGTTGATTACTGTTTGGCCACTTACTCCAGAAGTGGCACCCCTAGATCGGGTTGCGAGTTTGATTGCAATTTCGGGATGATATGGTAGTTATAGGCGCTTGGACCCCCACGAAGTGCATGGTAAGGTCAAGTGGTAGTCATATGGGAGATTCCAAAATTCGCTTGTGAGAAGTTGCAATGGAGTTTTGTGGGGGTTTGGGCTCTTGTATAAAGCGGCGCAATGGACCGTATTCACTGATGGCTGTCTATGAGGAATTAAACCATACGAAACTATTTCTTTCTTTTCTTTTCGATAAGTACTAAGGACTTATCGAACCCCCTATTCGGTGCATGATTTGCTAAGAGAACCCTACTCCTTTTGTTTGGCGAAAGGCACGAGTACTCTTGTGCGTGTTTGTATTTCTGGGATGCTGGAAATACTTGGTTGTTGGCTTAAAGCTAATTAAACTTAATTGTGCTTGTTGCATATGCCTAAGCATGTATAACATGCGAGTATAGGCTTGATTACTATTGTATTGGGCTTTGCCTTACTTTATGTTATTTCAGGTACTAGGGAGGACTCATATGTGGATCTTCATTACGATTCTATGGGTTTCAGGACTGACGAATATGGAGAGTGAATATGACTAATTGGGACTCAAGTGAAACTTGAAAGACTATTTAAATGCTTTTCTTTATGGTTGAGGCTGACTGTAAACCTTTAATCATATTTCTACTTTTGGGCCTAGTAGCAATTTGTAATCGGGTTGAGCCTAGCTCCCCTTTTATGATCGTTATCTTAAAATTTTTTGAACCTTAAAATTTTCATCCCCTTCTTTGTTAAAGGACTTTTATGCGTATTGATGTAGCGGTTTCTAAATTATTTATAAATAATCTTTTGACTCGATATGATTTTATTAAAGATTATAACTATGATTTCATAACTAAAATGTGATTAGAAACTTACTTAGATATCAGAAGCCTTGCATACATCGCTTGGATGCGATGTGTGCGGCGAAACAATCTCACCCTTGAGCATCCTAAGGGTCGAGGCATTTCAACTACTAGGGCTAACAATGAGTGGCAAACTTCAACAGGATCCCTACAACAAAAAATTCATTATGCCACTTAAAGAACAAATTTGCTGAGGATACCTATGATGTTGAATGTATTAGACACTATAATAGAGGTAACCAACCTTTAGACGTAGTCAGAACCCGACCTTTAGTGCTACTTATACTAGCAGATGATTTAACATCTGGAGATAGATTTAACTTCCAAAGCAAAGGCTTATATGACATAGTAGAAATTAACTAGTGCTCAACACCTCGTAGATTCATAAAAGACTAGACCGTCTCCTTCCTTATGATGTATCTTAGAAGGGTGCTTGTCCCATATAATGATCCCTTTGTATTTTGATTCAGGACTGTTGACTATGATATCTATAAAGTACTTCTCTATACTTGTAGCATAGCAGACATCATTTTTCAAAAAGATTTATGATCAAATGGCCATATTATTGTTCAGACTCCTATTATATGGCTAAGACATGTTCAACTTCAATAATCAGGCAATAAAAGTCATTAGCCTCATTACATTACCTCTTTAACTAAGAAATACCTACCACAAAGCGGCAATGATGGCCGAGTTGTTAGTGATCAACATATGGTTACTTTACATCATATTAAGATGACCGTTCCAAGATAAATTAGGTCTAGTATGCTCCATTTAATACTTACAAGTTAAGTTCTTTATGCCAATAGAATAGGCATTTTCATAGGTGGAAAAACAAATCCCTCTAGCATGATACTACTAGGCCCTCCACAATGAAGACATGCCAAATAAAATGGTAGCATCCACAAGTGAGAAAGCTTAGTATTAATGCCAATGAATTTCTTGGTGACAAGCCTATTAAGTTTCACATGCTTGCAGACCTTTGCTACCATGAGGTCCTTGCAAAATTTGGTGGTAAGGGAGGAGGTGAGGTGGGGGTGCATTGTACAAATTAGCCATGGTTGCAACATATGTCAACACCAATGGCATACAACTAGCTGACTTACATCGTAGCATTGAGTCAACCATCTCTATATCTATGACAACATGAACCTATCCTTCTTGACCCCAAGTCATCTTCAATCCTGTTAGGTTCTCTTTAAGTATGTTTTAATGATAACAAAAGTGCAAAAAAATTACTAATAACTCTTAAGTGTGTGTAGAAATTTATTTAAAAATAAGATGGTGTTGTGAATAGGACAAAGATTCTAGAGCATTACTCGGAGCATATATTGGATAAACTAAAGAAGCAAGTTTAAAACAAAGTTTACTCGAAGTGTTCCCTAGGCGTTGGTTTGGAACGATGAGAAAAATTACAGCTCCTCCATAGAATGTTTATAATGTGTTTTACATATGGATTAATTATGTTTCCAAGACCCAGCTCCAAAAGATGAATATATATATAGGTAATATATTCATCATGTTTCACTAAGTAGGACAAATATATCCAAGGGGACTAATTATTTATTGAATTTGCAGCAAGTTTATTACAAGTTTTTGAAGTCATCGAAATCAGTTTAGATTTCTAGAAGATCTACCTTATGCCTGAGCTTAATTATGATTAATTTGTGAGACTCAAAGATAGTTCTGGAAAATTTTAAATCAAGATTATGTGATGGATTGAACAAGAAAAGATATGCACATCAAGATAATTATCAAAGAGAAGATAAGGTGCTAAAATAGTAAGATATGCTGATAGACATGATTTATCCTTGTTCTAAGCAACCGATTAAGTCTAATTTATAGTTCATTGACATGATTCATAGTAGCATTGGTACTTAGTTGGTGTATACATTCATTTCAGGTCAATTGGAGCACATTTGAAGTTTTATAAGGAATTTAAAGAGAGTTTAATAGAAAATAAAGCAAAGAAGCAAAAAACATGATGAAGAATGCAGTTGTACGTCCGTGATTCTAAGCAAAGGATGGAAAAATTGACTCTAGACGCCAGTAGAGTCTCTTATACGCCCATGGTTTTAGTGCAAGTGAAGGAAAATCTACTGCAGACGCCTGTAAGGGTGCTTGTATGCCCATAGTTCTAATGAAATTAACTCTAATAGCCTATAAGGTCTCCCATATGCCCGTGATTCTTCATTATTTTCAAATTTTCCCTAAACAATACAATAATTAGATGTTTCATGTCAATAGTTGCATAACTTCATTTGCAACCCTAAGGGAATTGTCCTAGCGATAAAAGCAATGTACCCATTCCTCTAAACATGATATAGTGCATTTCATGACAAATTGTACTTGTTCATAGAGAGTATTTTAAGAGATTTTCTCTATGCGTGTGTGAATTCTATAATCGAGTGGTTGAATGAATCTTCAAGACTCAAAAGAGACAAAGGATTGTTGTTGATTTCTTATACCTAGACTTCATCATCATGTAATTAAAAAAGTGGTTTCCTTCTTTTCCTCATTCTTATGTGTTATTTGTTCTAGTGATGTCTTTTATGTGTTCATGTTTATATTTCATCATGAGTCAGTAGTAGATTAGGGTTTAGAAGTCATGCTAACATGAATATGCGTAATTATATGACTTTGATCTGTTAATTGTTGATTTCTAGTGAATTGAGTTTCAACAAAGTTAAGATAGTTTAGTGCACAACATAGTCTTGCTGTAGATCTCAATAGAAGATGTTGAGAAACAATCCCATTTAGTAGATCTAGGTTGCTAGGACAAACTACTCTTGTTAATTGAGATATCATTAGGAAGTTTGCTGCATATTATGTGGAATCCAAGAAGGTTAATGAGAAATTATTGTAGTCTTAATTAGCAGTTAATTGAGAAGAAATTCTAATAGACACAATTAAGATTAGGATTAAGTAGTTTTGAGAAGAATACTCATAATTTAAGGGTCCTTGTGGACAATAATTCATAGGAAGAACAATTTAAGAAATCATGTTGATGTGACAAAGAAAGCTTGCTATGAACTAATATTGTTGTTGAGATTATGTTGGTTATTGTGTTAATCTGGTGTACTTAGTTTTAGTGTAGTTTAGTTGCTTAAATTATATTTAATTTATTCAACTCAATTATTTTATTGCTAGATAATGGGAAAATTAACCAGTACTAGTGTTTGTAATCCATTCCTTGTGGAGATGACCCTATACTCATCCATACTAACAAATGATAGGTACGCTTGCCTATCAAACTGATTGAAAGATATAATACAGGTTTATAAATTTTAAGACTCGGTAGCTCTATATAGAGGCTCATCATATACTTTGCTAACCTTATCTAGTTAAAACAAATCAGTTATCAATTTAAATTTATCGGATAAGATTCAAGGAGATATCTTAGCAACTGATCATAACACGTGGAGGAATTTCAAGCAAAGTCAGTAGTCAAAAAATTGGAACATAACGTTCAATTGATTTAAAGAAATTTGACGAGATAATTTAACGTTGTCCACCTAATCTAAAGTTATTCTCAATCTATTCGTCACAACAAGGTTATAAGCTCTAGAGATTTAAAAGTCAGAAAAAAAATGAGTTTTTATAAGCTATTCCATACATTGAGCTACTATGTTTCAAAAATAAAAGACACATGCTACCGAAAATATACTATTGCGAACTACTGACTTGATGTTGTAATCTAATAACTTTGTTGCAGTTCCTTTTGAACCTTGCTCATATCTTTGTTTAGTGAAGGAATTGTAGTGTGTTCTTCTTTTTGGTTGTATTACAAATAGACTCTATAGTCTATGATAACTTAAGGTTAAGTCAGAGAGGCTAGATAGAGGAATTGTGTCCAAGTGTTTGGCAACGATTCATAATCAAGCTTTATTGGATTAGTGGAACATACTTGTGTGGATTATAGGATCCTTAGCTTAGAGATGGAAGTGTGGACATAGGCACAAGGCCGAACCACTATATCGCTGTGTCCTAGCTTTTTCTTCCCTTCCTCTTTAATTTGTGTACACTTTATTTTTTGTTCTAAGGTGTTTGTATTGTATTCATTAAGTTCACACCTATTTAACTTAAGTAATCAAGGCAATTTACTTTGTGCAAAAAGTTTTTGATTTCAAAAAGAGTAGTCAATCCAACCCCCTTCTTGGTTACTTAATTAGGATCGATAAAACCATCAGTTAAACTATTAGAACGTCTGCTCACTAACTAGCAAATAGGGCAATAGCTTTCACTTGGAGGACATGGCGCAGAAAGCTTAACTTAGGTTGACCCAACCAGACTTACAAGACCATCCAAGTTGCTACAAAATCTCTACTAACTAGCAAGCAAATGAGGCACTTGCCTTCAACCCACCATCAGGTGTACAAGGTGGGGACTCTGATCCCACCAGAAATCATGTTTATCGGCTTGGTTCAAAACCTTACACGCTTAAGCACTCCTATGTCGATATAACAAAAACCCTTGCTCTCTATTGCCTTTACCTACTTACTAAGTTAGAAATGACAATTCTAGCCTTCCTACAAGTAACTAGTTGGGTAAGGGGACAATTTTTTAATCAAGTTCAAAGTACTATAACATTCGATCTGCTCCCAACCACAGTACTAGAAACCTTCAACCATAAAGTTCTACCTACTCATAGATTGGATAGTTTTAGCTTTCGTAGTAAGTCATTAGACTCAATACAAAAGGGACATTCTATCAAATGGATTTGAAGCCTTATGATACCTAGTCTACTCTTGATCAAGGTAATATAAGTCCTTATATATACACCCTACCTTTAAATATGTTAAATTAAATAAATTGAAATCAAGAAATTAAGGCTTTCTTATCAAGGTAACCTATCTATAAAGGTCATACTCCTACATATGGTTTGTGCCAAAACAATTGAGCACTTGAAGAGCCCTGAAACTAGCAAAAGCTTATTAGGATGGTGGAAAGTTTCCTCCAAACGAAGATATCACATCAACTAAGCTTAACCCCATATAACTCCTTAGCCTTATTATGAAGCCCCTCACAATACCTCTCAAGCTTATGAAGTGCTTAATCTCACCCAACTATGGTGACAAAATACTAAATTGCATCCCTTTATAAAATTATTATAGGGTTCACACGATTCGTTAACCATCCATCACTCTTTTTTTTTTAACCAAACGAAGTGATTGATTGAAAAATATCTTAATTCAAAATTGGTCTATTATCAATGGTTAACCATTTTAACAACTAACCATTTTTTCGATTAGTTTTTTTGGTTTTGATTTTTAACCATTTAATATAATGACTATTAAAAGTTGTGATTAACCATATTCTCAGATATCAACATAAACAATTAGACCTTTTTATTTCATATTAGCATTAAAAGATGTAAATTAATAAAGTCAGATAATATAATTATATTAAAAAATTGCAAATCAATAAATCAAATAATAATAAAACCATCAAAAATTAAGAACATAAGTAATACTAGTTCATAAGGCTTAAAATTCAATACCAACATTATACAAATTAAAACTCCATGCCTTCTCCATATCCCAAATTATAACACAATAATTGAAAACTTATTTAAAATATAAGTTCTATCTATTTATATTTTTGAAATATTAATTATATATTATATATATATTGGATTGGTTAACCGAAATAATCAGTTTCTATTGGTTATAATTTGAAGTGGTAATTGGAAAAAAATAAAAAATAAATGGAAAATGAAAACTTTACCCATAATGAAAATAGATGGATTGGCTAACTATATTTTTTAGATCAATTTTATGATTTTTGTTTGATTTTTCGGTTTCATAGGTTTTTTTGCACACCTCTATACTACTATTTAGGCATCAAGATTAAAGTTCACATTACTAAGAAAGAGAACACTTTGTCAAACCAAAGTCATATTAGACATTGACTAGTCTCATGATAGCCACTACAGAGGTAACTAGAATACCTATTGCAGTAATCCTCATACCCTAGTCTTTTTAGCAAACAACAAATTTAATGAAGATGTTGATGGCCTCATCATCACCTTTATAGGGGAGTACATATAGGGAAACTTTGGATCTATTTTGATTATTTGATTTTCATTGTATCTATATCTGTATCTAATATGTACATGATTTATTTGATCTATTTATGAGTATAAACATCTGTTTTTTCTCTATATCTATTTCTTAATAACAGTCTATTTGAAAATGACAAAAAAAGACAAAAAAAAAGAAAAAAAAAGAAAAAAAATAACAAACAAACCAAACAAGACCTTTCTCTCTTCTACCATAAGATACAAATTCAAAAGTTCTGAAGGTTTTCACAAACAAAGAAGCTCCAAAGAAAATACAAAAGAGCCTTTTAGAGAAAGATCTCAAACAAAAGATTCATTGACAACACAATCTATTTGTTAATGATCCAATCGCTTTATATAAGCTAATAGGAGTTAAAACCCTTAATTATATGTGTTATTTTGCTTAATTAAGTTATTTCAATATATAATATCGTGAAATTGGCACTTAAATTGGTTTTATTTTATTTTCAAGCCTTTAAAGTGTCATTAAAGATAAAAGAAGGGACTTGAACTAGTTTCTTACACCTTAAACGAGATTTATGCATTTTTTTAAGCAATCTAATTTTTATACAGGATAGACATGGCTTTATTTAAGGTCAAATTGAATGTGGTGAAACAAAGTTAAAGAGAAAAACTTGACATACGCATGATAGGACTGTGCCTACCCAAAATTTTTAGAAAAATTTCTTCAATTTTTGACATGAGGAATACATGCTTATGTCAAGCCATCTTACACTTAGAAGACTTGACATGAGGAGACACAACTAAGACTTGACTATGTTGCACAAAGATGATTTAGGAAAAAAGTTTATAGAAAGTGACACTGGAGATTTGGAATGATCATGTCCCAACCGTACCAAATTAAAAATGAAATTTCTTATTTCAAATTATGGAGACTTGTTATCTAAAAGAGGAAATTCGTTAGATTTGATAATGAAAAAAAAAAAAAAAGAACTTTCCATTTTTAACTTTGAGAGCTCTATAAGAAGAGGATGGGATTTTCTTGAAGATAGAGATTTTTCTAGAGGAGAAGAAGAGGAATCAAGTGAAGAACACTTTAGCTTCATTAAAGAATGCAATAAATCTTTGTGGTGTGTATATATATTTTATGTTTCTCAACATTATGCTTTTATTGTTAGATTTATAGAAGAGTAACTTGTTTTACCTATATTTTGATGAGCTCTAAGTTTACTATGTAATCGAAATTCTTTTGTTTTCAATAAATTATTAGATTCTTGAATCCAATCATGTGTTCTTGAAGATTTTTTTGAAATATTATCGGCACATTAATTCTCGATTTGATGTCATGCTTGTTAATTGAGAAATCGCTTGTATGAAGATTTTCATTACTGAAGAAAGTTACATGTAATCTTGAAGGTAGGACGGTGTGAATTCCCTGGATTAGGGTAAAACTTAATAGAGATATTCATAAAACTTAATACGATTTTAAAGGTTTTAACCGAGACAAGATTCTAGTCAATCAGCTTAACCAATTTATAATAGGAAATTCCACTGCTCAAGATAATTGATAATTTCATTGATTTATGTTTTAGGTGATAGGGGTTTGAAATCTAGGTTTATCTTGAAATCTTGTATCTTTAATTATGATCTTGACTTGTGAAGTGTAAATTGCGATTAGTTTAGTTGCTTATGTAATTTTATTTGATATTAACTATTAGATAATAGATGAAGAGTCATTATTAGTATCTATCGTTTCTCGTGGGATGATACATGTACTTAATCACTATACTATAGTATCGACAAGTGCAATTTCCTTAAGAGATTGTAGTATAAGATTAATAATAGGCTTCAAAACTTTGCAAAATGTGATCACTAAGTTTTTGGTGCCATTGTTGGGGTCAGTAATATTAGGATTGCTAGGATTTTGTTATTTTAACCTTTTTTTCATTCTTTTTCTTTTCCTTTCTTTTATTGGTTGAATTTTCTCTCAATTTGACACTTATGAACCTCTGTGTTAATTTATTTTGCAAGGGTTGTTAATAACAGGATGGAGTATAATTGGTGAAGTTATGATAATAGTTATTGTAGTACACTCAGAAGTATTGAGGCCTATGATTTCTTATGTTATGTTGTGTTGGCGTTATGAGAATAATTTCCATTCATGTAAGTGTCTCAATCCATATTTCTGTTATCCACCTCCAGGCTCCAATACTTAAAACATACTATCAATATATCCAAGAAGAGGAACCTTTGAATAATTCTATCATTAGAGAATTTCTCAAGGAATAAGGAAATCCTCATAGTTTCAATGATACTATTCAAACACATCTAATTTACCACAACTTAACGAAAATATAAGGAGATGAGCAATCACATGAAAAAAATCATTACTGAATTGACTCAAAAACATTGAGACAAATATGAAACTTTTAATTCAAACATCTTTTCACCTATTTAGACATCACTATTAGTATCATATCACCCTTGGACTTTAAAAAAATATCCCTATAAAATTCAATGTTAAGAGAGGTTATGGAAGATAAAGTTCAATATAGAGGATCATCATGATATTGTATAGCTGAATTAATTGCATCTTGTTATGAAATTAAGGTGGAAAATGTGCATAAAAGAGAACTTACAGGGTTAATTAGTAGTGAGGATGAATTGGTGGATGAAGAAGTGAAAGTGTAGGACAATGAAGTGAATCTTGATAGCCACTCAATTGAAGCAAGCTCGGATAAGAGTGAAGATAACTTAAAGGAGAATTTGGTTATGAAATTTAGTTCTCATGATACAACATTGCTTCTTAAAGAACAATGTGAAAATTCTTTAATTCCAAATGAGAAGAATGGAGTGGTTGACCACACCATAAAATTCTATGATTTAGTGCCCTCTTAAGTTTTTGGTAAGGAGTACGAAAAGAGGATTTTAAGTTGGAGTTCCTAAACTTTCCTAGATATATAATTTAGTCAAGTGGGCACCTACTTATTGTAATTCTCCTTGTGTTAAAACTATTTACGAAGTTTTGGGGAAGCTAAGATGTAGTTGCATCATTACTTGTCAAGATTAGAGTTTCCCTTACTTCCTTTTGAATTGTGTGAGTGAGACATGTTCCTATAGGATCTTGGAGCATAGGTTATGAACTTCAATCTAATCAAATCAAACAAAGCACTTCTTAGGAGACAAGTCATGTATTATTATTATTATCTTTTTACTTTTCTTTTGATTTAATTTCATTTTTATCACCATCTTGTTGTTTGAGTTTTTTTTTATGGTTTAAGGACTTAATTTGAAGTGGTAAGGTCAGTCACAAGTACGTTGAAGAGGAAGGTAGGCTTAAGACAAGCTTAAATATGAGGAAAAATACATTATGAGCTCGATAGGGGTTGATATGATTGTTTCTTCCTCATATTTTTCAAAACTAGAGAAATATTACACAATATGCTACTAGTCATGACATTACCATGTCATGATGATTTTGACACTATGCCCATAACATAATCATGTCATGGTCATGTCAACCCTAGTAAGTGTTTTTTATTATTACTTTAATTTATGCTCAGCACAATACAACCACAACACAATTGTGTTGAGGTCATGTCAACATCAAAATACACAATAGGAGCATGATAGAACCATGATTAGGCTATTTTGCCCAAATTTCCACTAAATACAAGTGTTTTAATATCAAACACTAGGCTAAGTTGCCTATGTCAGCCTCATATCACCTTATATATATATATATATATATATATATTAATAACCATTATTTTTTCTTATATCTTCTCTCCTCTTTACGTTACCAAAACACTATATGTGTGTGTATATATATATTAATAACCAACTTTTTTAGACAATTACATGCTTATTTCCCCTCTCCTTTTAATGTAACTAGAGCACACATACACATGCTCCTTCATTCACTCAAAAATTTGTACATAAATCTCTAGAATTCACTCACATTTACATCAAGAGTTAAGGTGCATCAAGTTTACACTCTTTTCCTAATTTCTCTTTGTTGATTTCATATTCTTGCATACAAAATGCAAAGGGTTTGATTTGTGACTTTGAATTGTACATTATGCAATTGTAGTTTATATTAACATGACTCCAATTGTTAGTTGTTATTTGTGCCATGGTTTATCATAAATTTCTACTAATTTAAATTGACATGCCTTCACTACATGTGTCATGTCAATCCTTTGTACTATTTGAACATTTTGTGAACATAACCTAATTGCAAGTATGTTAACATTTCTTTGTGTTATTTCGTGCATGTTTGCATGTGTGTGAACCTTGATTCAAACACTGCCTCTCATCATGTATTTGGGCATTGGATTTAGGGGCTTAGAGTATAGATTTATCTTCTATACATGCAAATTAATAAATGATATTTGTCTTATCAATTGTGTGTTAAGGAAGGGGGGAGGACATGGTGGGGACGGGAGCGAAACGATTACTTTTATGAGGATGATAATGGTGCCAATACTGCTCCTACTATTAATGCTTGATATTTATTTGTTTTACTGTTTGTAGTATTGAGCTAGCTCAATTTTGGAGTTGAACTCTTATGGGTAAGTAGGATATGATAGACTAACTTTTTTCTTTTCCAACATTTTAGTTTCACTTTTCTTTTTCTTTGAGATCTTTCTGTTGCGATGACTTATGTCCATAACCTCGACACTATTTAGATCTTGTAAATTAAATCCATTTCATCGAAATTAATTGCTTATTTGCTTTGCTGAAACTAGGGAAGTGTCAAATTCAATTCTTTTTATGGTCACTTTTATTTTTTTATGTTTTTCTTCCTTGTTTTCAATTATTTGGGACGTTTGGGTTAGTAGCTAATTCTAAGTGTGAAGAAGGGCATAGAAAGAAATAAGGTTTCTTTTATTAATGAGTTTAATTTTGTCATTTTCCCCACTTAAATTTTTTAATTTAAATTCTTTAATTGTTTATGCGCTACTTAAGGAGAACCTATTTGTTACACTTAGATAATTGTAAAATGTTTTGTGTTCATGTGACAAAGTGACTTTGTATTAATTTTTTAAAATTTAATGTATTAAGTTTACTAGCTTGTCTATTTTCTCTTATATCACATTTAATACGCAGGAAACATTTGGAATGAAATGAATTAGAATGGAATAGAAGGTGAAATAATGAATCCATTCCTTTGTTTGGATACATAATGGAATGGAATGAAATTAACATGTTATTTATCAAAACTATCCTAAGTAATTAATGTGAATAATAAATAAGTAAGAGGATAAAAATATAACTCAATGGTAATCATTTATGAGAAAAGAATGGAATGGCGACTCTAACTTTTCAAGAGAATTCCCCTCAAAATTGAAATCATTAATGCTAGGCAATTGCACCAAACATAAGAATGAGAATAAAACCCAGAATTGCAATTTCATTCCGGGTTCATTCCTGCATGCATTCCTGCATGCATTCCTGCATGCCAAATATGACATTAATACTTCCCTAAAATCAAATAAGGAAATCTTTATGGAGTAAAGTCACATGTTGGCTAAACATGGATTTAAAAATTAGTATTAGATTAAGCTTGTTGGTTAATTATTAAGTGTAGACATTGCAAGGGTTGGGTCTGAACTGGATTCGATTTGATTCGCCACCAAGGCTCATGGACCATGAAAAGTCCAACCAAGTTTGGTTTAAAATATATATAATAAATATATAGTATTTATTGTGAAAATAAGAAATAAAAAAAAATATAGAATACAATATAATAGAAATGTTAAAAAAGTAAATAGCGTTTAATGTTT
Source organism: Combretum micranthum (assembly GCA_024138025.1). NCBI lineage: Eukaryota > Viridiplantae > Streptophyta > Magnoliopsida > Myrtales > Combretaceae > Combretum > Combretum micranthum. The sequence continues at coordinate 82,556 of JAMXBD010003627.1, read as the reverse complement.
AAACTATTTTCCATATAATAGAAATTATTAATTATCTCTTCACAATATTTAATATGTTATGATAACAAAATATGAGAGAAATATTATTCAAAATAATATCTCATACTTTATATAGAGTTCTACTAAGAGAAAAATTTTACTTTAAACAACGTGTGATTTCTTTTCTTTTTCTTTTGTAAACACTACCCTTTAGAGTGTTACTCTAGTACTATATTACTAACATTTCAACTCAATAAGGATGTGTTTGTGTATAAATAATTGCACATCGTTGATAGTATTAATGACTATGAGCTCAAGAATAGAATAGTTTTAGGCCCATTTTATATTTAAAGTTTAAAATTTTATTTTAATTTAAGAATTTTTGTTTCTTCAAATCTTATTTTTTAAAAGTGAACATGTTAGACTCGTCTTGACTGTCCCTGTGCCAATCTGGGTTGGTTACAAGTTTAAATTCTTTGGCCTCAACTCGACCCATGTAGATGTATAGTTAGTGGTTGTATTTTAAGTTTTATTTGATGATTTTTCTAAAAAAAGTACATTAAACTAGGTTGGGAGTAATGGAAGTAAATGTAGACTAAATTTAAACTAAAGTGTCTTCTACTCTATGGCTTGGAATCCTACAAGTAATGAATATCTCTAAGCCTTAACTTCAATTCCATTTTTGACATTCCCTCAAGGTGTTTGGTAATCAAAAGGCACTTAAAAGTTTAGTGAGTCTTGTTAACTTGAATGATTAAGCTTGTGGGTAGCCCTTCTAAGGGGGTAACACTTGTTGATTTAAGTGATGAGGTCGGGATTATTGGTTGAAAGCTAGCTACAAGAGTCATGAGAAAAATAAAAATAAAAAATGAACTTATGTGATATCATGAGTTTGGGTCATAATAACAAGGTTTAGGCTTTAGTTAATTGGTTGAAATTTGTGATAATTGTTAAAAGTGAAAATGTATGACATGACAGTGAGAATAAGAAAAATGTTAAATTATATTAGAAGGTTCCAACGTTTGGAGCTAAGTTCATTTGAGGTTTCAACGTTTAGAGTAATTCAAAAGAGGTCTCAACGTTTAGAGAAATAGATCAGTGTTAATGGGAGAGATATTTAATGAAAATTCAAAAGACTCATCATGTTGCGATACATGTTAATTGAGACCTCAATTAACCCACTTCTCCAAATGTTGGGACCTCTTTTGAACCATTTGAAATATTGAGATATAAAATAAACTTACCTTCGAACGTTGGGACCTTCTAGTGTAATTTACCCATTAGAAAAATGGGCCATGACAAGCTGAATGACTAGGATGTTTGGAAAAGAAAAAACATTGTTAAAAGATAGGCCACATTTGATGTATTACATTTGAAAAAAAAGTAAAAAGATAACTAATATCATGAGTTTTGACATAGAGTGAAACCATAGAATGGATAGAATACTTTATAAAGGTAACATTTACAATTGAGATTTTAAGCAAGATCCAAGAGAAAAGTCAATTAATTTATGAAGTCAATTTTATATAATACTGTAAGTCTGAAATGACAAACAAGAAAGGAGGGGTGAATTATTTGTAATTCAAACTTCTATAAATCTTATTAACTTAGCTTGCACTAACGATGATAAAATGTGATGCAAAATAAAGCAATAAGAAATTAAAGTGTGTAAAATTAATTAGGCTCGAGATTTATAGAGATTCCTTATTGTGAGTTAGTCCTCTCTTCCAACTCCACTGCTAGGGATCCTATTGTTCACACTCATTGTTTCACTAATCCAATTAAGAGATTATAAATACTAATACTATCTTGTATTATCTCATAAGCCTCATACTTAGGTAAATCACATAACTATAAAATACTAGGTATGATCCTCTCAACCTATCTTTTAAAATGAAAGTGCAAGGATAGTTTAAAGTAAGAACCTATGATACTATTTAGTCAATAAATAAGAAATTCGGATTTATCCACTAAATCTTAGCTGAACTCACTGCAAGGAGCATTCTTGAGTTTGCTGTGAAACCTTGGGATTGCCGATCGTTGCCGTAGGGAGCTCATCAGACAAGCATTTGTCGGATTTTTAGCTACCGAAAAATGCCAAAACAAGTAATCTTGTTTTCTAGTCAAAATTCATAAAAAGAAAAATAAACAAAGTGAAACTTAAAATTATTTAAATCTAATTTTAATGCTCAGAAAATTTTTGGGGGAAACTTATTTTGGATTTCAAACTTTAATGGAGAAAAAGAAAAAAATTGGATGGTTTAAATATAAGTTGACTATAGGACTCTTAAACCTGTAGTGTTCCAATTGGAAATTGGGTATGTAAATCCCGTAATTCCAGGTCTTAATTTTTTAAGAACTCCTATGGAAGTACGAAATGGAGATATAACGAGTTTTGTTCAATTCTGGACATTTTCTTTTTAACTGATTTCATTTATTGCAATTGTGATAAGTGGCTATTTTGGAAAAGAGAAGTTTATTTTAGAGAGATCTAGTTACTACATTGATGAGTGGATAGCTCTAAAATGCCCAATATTTATTTAGATGAAATTTGGAAAAAAAAAATTGTTAAATTAATCAAGCATTTCATATGATTAATTGAATTAGTGGTAGAATATATAATATTCTAGAAGCCCAAGTTTGTGTATGGGATAAATCACATTTGTTTAAGTGTAATTCTATAAATATGTTATATTTCTTATAACACTTAAGAGAAGTAAATACGAATTTTTCCTCACAATTGTTAATTGACTAGTTATCAAATGGCCTTAATGGTATTCCAGAACTATAATAAGTAAATGATATATCGTAGACATGTCAACTTGTTTTCAAACGCTTAATAAGTGTATGCAGGATTGTAAAATTTTAATAAAATTGGGAGACTATAGTGTTGGAAGTTGATTGTATGGACTAAAACTCATAGTGACTTTACTATTTATAGAGTTGGTTCTTAATTCAAGTTTATAAACAGGTGCAAGTGGCCTTAAAGCTTGCCGGCATCGGGTTAGACTTGACAATTTGTAATACCGAGTGAGTACAACCCCATTCTCTTACCAAATTACTAGGGGTTAATTTCATTCATGGTATCCGAATGTTTTAGATTTTCACAGAATTAACCTAAAAAAAATTTTACTATAAAAAATATCCGAACTTTTTTAAAATTTTATCCATGGTACTTATTGACAGATTCCGTCCATTTTTCCATCTTACTGCTGACCTAACGCGTTAATTGGATTAAAATATTATTTTTTTCTACCTTGGAATTTTTTTTATCTATTAGTTATTATTATTATTATTTACATTTTTCCTTCTCTCTTCCCCCTCTCACTCTCTCTATCTGCCACTTTCTTCTTCTTGGACATATTGAGCAACAATCCACTCAAACTCAAATTGGACATATTGAACTATAGTGCATGTGGGTCGGTTAGCAAAATCGAATTAGATTGGTGGAGAGGTCACGAATGGCACAAAATGCTTCTTCTTCCACACTACGAGGGAGAGAGCATTGGTGGGTTTGAGTCATGCACGATGAGTAGATGGTTGTTTGGTGTAATGGTGATGGAGATGGCCGGTCTTATGAGTCTACTTGCTAGTAGATGGTTCTTCTTCTTGCTTCTTCATTTTTATAGTTGTAAAACCAACCCAATTCATAAATTTCCCACATTTTCAAATCAATTCTTAATTTACACATATCGTCAACCAAAATCATCCCCAAAGTTCATAGCTTTATTATATTGCCATTGAAATTTCCTAAAACCAACACCAACCCAATTCCTAAAACCATGGAAAAACATATTATGTTGATCCTAATTGGATCAAGAAAGAGAAAAGAGATTGGATTTCAAGATGAGAATAGAATTCAACTTTATCCATCATACTTGATCCTAATCGAAAGCAGGTTCATATAGGATTCGTTTTAAAAATATATAAAAATATGGTTTTTTTTTTTTTTTCAAAAGAGGGGAACCATGATCTTCTTCCTAAAAAAAAAAGATCTTCCCATTTAGTGTGATGGCTATTGTTAGGTGATAAGATGGGTCAAGGATGGTTGAGTGATGGTCACATCTAGGTTTGCAGGAGTGGTTGATGGCGTTTTGACAAGGATTTATGTGTTTGGTTGGATGGGTTTGTACTAGAGTTGTTGGTGTAGTGGTTTTGTTTGGCTATCTTTTAGGTTTATGGTTTCGATGGTGTAAATAGGTGGTTATAATGGTAGTTGGTGTGGCATGTTTGTTCTGTGAATGATGCTTGTGGCCATTGTTGTTGACGGCATGGTGTTGCTCATGGTTGTTGAGTTGATGAAGGTAGAGGTTAGGGTGTCCACGGTGTTGCAGCGGTGATGGCCACTTGTTTTTGGTTTCTGATGCTTGATTATAGAGAGAGAGGAGAGATGTAAAGAAATTAAAAATAATTTTTTTTGCCAATGTGGAAAAGAAATATTATTTTTATCAAATTAACATGTCAGGTTAGTACTAAGATGGAAAACCGGATGGAATTCGTCAACAGGTACGATTAATGAAACTTTTAAAAAGTTTAGGTAGTTTTTGGAGCCATTTTTTTTTTAGGTTCAATTATGTAAAAATAAAAAAAGTTTAGGTACTATGAGTGAAATTAACCCAATTTTTAGTCATGGTGGTTGACTTAAGTAAACCGCTCTAATACACTAATACTTAAGAGTACCTAGGGTTGTTACTTATTGTGATTAACCTGAAGGATTTAAAATATTACTATTGATTAATGGCTATTTGCTAGTTATTGTTTGATGTTAGTGAGCGATGAGATGGTGAAGTCGCCTAGAATTACTAGAATATGGAGTTGGGACCTATTGTAGCAAGAGTGCTAACTAACTAGTAATATAAAAAGTTGGTAGCTCCATTTGTACCAAAAATGAGATTAACCTTAATAAGCAAAATACTTGCTTCTAGTTAGAGACTTTGCTCTAGGGCAGGACCTTTACTTGGTACGAATGTAATACATGCTTATTTAATGCATGTATTGTTCTTTTATTGTTTTGCCATCTTGATAAATTATAGATGCATTTGGTACTAGTACTTTTAACAATAAAGGAGTAATATAAAAAAAAAAAAAAAGTATAATTGGTCATGTTGTGGAAGAATGGAACTAAATTGGAATTTAAGTTTGTTAATAAGGAAGTGAGTTACAACAATGTATCACTAACAAATGAGGTTACAAGAAAAATCCTCTTAAGCGAGTGTGCCAACTCTGACTGAAGACTTGCAAAAGAATAAAATCCCATGTCCATTACTCAATAAGTTTATGGTCCAACAAGAAGTGGATTTGGTAATTTTATGGCTTTGCTTGGTAAGTTTGTGTTAACTTTAAAGTTATTTGGATGGCTGAGATCTATAATAGCTCAAAGACTTAACTATTGTGACCTACTGAGCTTATTCCCCAAGAATTTGTTGGTGGCAATGGAAGGGATTGGTTCAATAGCTTTGACTTATCAAAGTTCATGTTCAAGTTTTGGTTGAGAAACCATTGTAAAAGGCATAGGAGATCATTGGCTTGACATACTTTAAAAGTATGAAGAGCTTACAATGATTTGCTTTGGTACATAATAAAAGATGATTAGGAGACTTTCAAAGGAGTAATAGCCCGAGAATTTTAGTTGAATAAACCCTGATCGGCTATATAGGAGTATGGGGTTAATAAAATAAGCATTAAGCCAACTTAACTGTTAGTGTGACTACAAGATCCTATTCAATTCAAATGAAATGCCAATGAAATTGTGTGAGCAATATGTTCTTAGTTTTGTTTACTTGATATATTTATGCATGTGAGCATTTCTAGTGTTTGGTACTTATTTTGCTCTAATGTGAACTAAGGGGTTAGTTTTGTTTGTTGACTTTAGGTACATATTACAATGATAGAAGTCTCCTAACCAGGAATAGGTTACCGAGAGTGATAGATATATTTGGTTTGAAGAGCTAAGCTTTTTATTTACTTTGTTGTAGTTAAATACGATATCATGTTAATAGTTCAATAGTTTATAGATACTTATGAAATGTGTGTAATCGAATGATACAAGTAGTGGCTCTTTATGGATACAACCCAGGTGAATTAGTGAATATGTTTAGCCATACCTAAGTGCATTTCTATTATGTTGTGTTTTATACTCACTTTGCTGTAATGTGTAGTTTTGTTTGTGGACCTCAAGGATATATTACAATGATAGGAGTCTCCCAACCATGAATAGGTTATCGAGAGAGATAATTATATTTTGTTAGAAGAGCTTGACTTTTTATTTACTTTGTTATAGTTAAATAAGATATCATGTAAATAGTTTAATAGTTTGTAGATACTTATGAAATATGTGTAATGGAATGATATAAGTAGTGGCTCTTTGTGGATATAACTTAAGTGAATTTGTTTAACCACACCTACGGTAGTAGAGGAGAAGCCCTTAAATGTGGACATTAATTTTTTGGGTGATTTTTCATAGGTGTGGGTTGATTAAAATAAGTGTTATAAGTTGTTATACTAAATAGATATGTGTTTGTATATGAATTTAGATATGTAGCTTTCATGTAGTGAAGAAGTATAAGATTGTGGTTTAGTAGCCTTATTCCTATTTCAGGTGTGACATAGTGACTTATCTTCAGGTACCTTTGTTGCTCAGGATGATAATAGATACAAATTACACCTAGGAGGTAGGATGTTACAACTTAAATTCAATTAGGTCTATTTGTTTTGTCATTTTTCTATTGTTTTGGCTTCATCTTTTTGTTATTTTCAAATAGACTGTTTGTAAAAAGCAAATATCGATAAAAAAAAGACATTTTTACTCATTAACCGATTAGAAATAGCATATATTGATATAAAACAGGTATGATAGAGATACCGATGGAAAACAAACCATCCAAACAGACTCTATTGGAGTGGTTGATTTTTGAAGGGGTATCTCAAAAATTATCAAATTAAAGTCGTCCAGCTTGGGATTTATTGACTAAGAAAACCATTTCGATTTAAAAATAGGAAAGGTCAATATAAAATCAAACTCCCAATTGAAATTTTGAAAAAAAAAAAAGGAAAAAATATAGGAGATGAATGGATGTGTTATGCATCTACTCTAAATTATAGTGCTTAGAAAAGTGATTGAGGAAGGTTTATACTTTTTAATAAATGTAAAAAGTGCAATCGAGTCTCCCATTTATTGGTTGATTTTGTGTCTAAATTTAACTTTCAAATCTTATTTTAAATGATGGGATTAAATTTTCATATACTTGGATTAATTGTTGAAGCCTCGTGTAATTGTCTTTTGAGCACAATTTAATGACAAACTTGTAGAAAGATGGAAGTTGCTTGAAGTGGATTGTTTAAACTTAACTGAATGTGAGGAGTTGAACCTAAATTGAATCTAAGTGTGATTGTTGACTAGTTTTCTTGAATGGGGATGTTTTGAAAAAGTGTTTGTTGTCATTAATTGTTTTTTTAATTAAATTATTGGTAAATGTCAAATTGAGTACATGAACTTTACACAAAAGTTCAATTTGGTAGTTAAATTTTGAAATTATCAATTTAATACCCAATAGAATTTTATAGCTATTTTTACTACCTCCTTAATATCGTTTATTTTTTTTGCTGACTTGGAAGAGATAGCTCACTATTGAATTTTTATTACTTCTTCTAACACCATCTAATACTTATAGGCTACCTGTTCCACATCATGAAACAAAAGAAACAATATTAGTAAGGTCTTTAATATAGTCATGAAAAGTTTAATTGAGTATTAAATTAATCGCTTTAAAATGTAAGTATCAAGTTGAATTTTTATGCAAAGTTTAGGTAACAAATTTGATATTTCCCTTTTAATTATTTACTTAAGGATAAGCAAATGTTTAAGAGTGTGAAAGTTTGATTAGTGTCAAAAGACTATTATTTACGTGTGCTAATTTGAGCTCAATTTAGCTATTTTGATGTATAATCTCATGAAATTGGCATTTAAATTGGTTTTATTTCAATTTTAGGCCGTTATAGTGTAATTAAAATAGAAGAAGGGTATTGAACACGTTTCATTCACTTTGAAGGAGATTTGTGCAAGTTTTCAAGCAATTTGTTCTTAACATGAGATAGAAAGATGTAGCAAAAAATTTAAAGAGAAAGAATCGACATAGGCATGGCATGACCATCTCTCAAACCTTGTTTGTCTAAGATTTCAAGAAAACTTCCATTGAATTTTAACCTAAGGAAGATATGCTCACGTCCAAGTTGTGTTGCACACAAAAAACCTTAACTCGAGGGAGAAATAACCAAGACATGACCATGTCACGGTGTGACATGGGAGATTTTACTCTATTTAAGCTATTGTTTTTAGCTTTGTGTCAACATATGCAAAGGAACTTATTATTGTCTCGTCTGGCTTTGTATTAGAGACATCGTCCGGAGACTAGTATACTACCTAAAGAAGACATCGGCACGGTTTGGGTCGGTTTCAGGCCCGAACCGGAGCCGGAACCGGAACCGCGCGTTCTGGCTGTTCCGGTTCCGGTTCCATGCGAACCATTTTTTTTTTCAAAAAAATGAAAAAAAAAACCTTAAAATCAACAAAAACAATTACAACTTATTTATACCCAAAGTAAACATTTAAAATTTTTTAAAATAAAATATAATGGTTAGCAAATAATAAACACAATTACGGAACACATAGTAGTTGATTAACATACAGACAAACGATGGCGAGTAAATTTCATTGCGCCAAACATTACATATTACCTCTACAACAACATGAACACACTAACTATTACAACCACAAATAACTAACTAGAATCACACAGTTAATTGATTCTGACTACAATACCAACACCCATGGTAAAATAATATCAATCGAGTAAATGTAAAGTCAATGCTCATTAGCTTGGACTAGTCCTCGGAGAGGTCGTAGGCTCGTAGCTATGTTTCCTACAGATGAGTTGAAGTCACTGAAATACTTGTCTTCCTCACTTGAGTAGTCCTTCAAGTCTTGTCGTCGTCGTTCTGCACGAGTCTAATCATGGTTGCAAGCTAGTGCCTCAACCATCGCGAGACCATACCGGGACTTATGCTCATCCAACTGCTGCCCAGCAATGCTGAATGCTTGCTCAACTGCCATAGTTGAAGCAGGTGCAGCCAATACTTGTCTAGTGATTCGAGATAGTATTGGAAATGTCTCCTGGTGACGTTTCCACCAGTATAGGATGTCAAAGTTGTATGCATCCACCATGTCACCAAACTCGAATGCCGTGTTTAAGTACTTGTCAATCTCTAAGTCTGATCCACTGCTGCCTATGTCACGGTGCTTTTTGAACCGCCGGTGCTGGAGCGCCACTCCGGGCTTCTCCACAGTAGTTGATATGGGGGCATTACTCGGGGTTGCTAGACTGGTGGGTATTTGTCCACCATATGTGCTACTAAATTGAGAATATAAATTCAACAGCACATTACTTGTCTCTTTCATGACATTATTAGCAGAAATTGCATAAATGTCTTGAGTGTCTAACAACTTGTCCACATGTTCATAATAGTAATCCAGGACTTCGCGAAGTCCCTCAATTTTGTTGCGTGGGTCCAACAACTATGCCATGTTGTATATCATAGGAATTTCCCTATAATACTTCAACCACTTGCGAGTCATATCGTTAACACACATTTACAAAATTGGATCAGATCTTATCTGTTGGAGTGTCCCGATGATGTTGCAGGCCTCCAGTAAAAAGAGATAGACACTAGGATTGTACACACGGGAGGAAACATTTGTTTAGTCATAGAAGACCTTCAGAAGCTGCAACAAGTTGCTATAGAAGTTCCATTCATTGGGATGCAATGGTGTGTTTGGTACATGTACAATGGCGAAGCTACATAGCAATTCCTTATATGGTACCGTGCTAGCTAGAAGCTCGTACGTCGAATTCCATTGGTGTTGCACATCCTTTTTGAATTTTCTCGGCTTTTGGCCAAACACACCACACCATTTCCGCCATTCTCTATTAATAGATGGATGGTCGGTAATGTAGTCAACCACAGCTTTTATGGGAGATGTACGAATTTTTAAAGAATCCATTTCATATTTCACACATAAATTCAATATGTGACATGCACATCTTATGTAGAAAAAAGTTCCCCCAAGCGTTGGTTAGCATAACGACTCAAGGTCAGAAATACTTACTGTATTTGCTGCAGCATTATTGAATCCTATTGAAATTTTTTTTTTGTGTCAACCCGTACTCATCAAGAATTGTCCGTATTGTGGCATATATGTTTTGACTGTATGAAATCTATCCATTTTTCGTAATGCAATCAATCTCTTTTGCATTACCCAATGTCTATCAATCCAATGAGATGTAATCCCTATATACGAACTTTCATCCCATCTATCAGTCCAAATGTCGGAACAGATGGACATACATGTATTGAGGTCAGAAAAAGTTGCTTGGAGCTATCCCTTACCCTTATGGTACATTTTTAGACAATATCGTTTCATTATCGTAGCACTCCATTTAGGTGCTTGTGGCTGCAGAGTTTCTTGGTGGCAATAGACAAGATCTGCATTTTCGCTTGCATTAAAACCCAAATGCAACCCGCTTATCATTTGCACCATGGCATCACGATATTGTTCTTCATTGAAATGCCACAGCCTTGCTTCTTTCTTGGAACCCGATCGTGATATTTGTTGTTGTGATGGATCCAAACCATACTCACTAGGATGCTTTGACTTTAGATGTTTGGAAAGACTACCATATCCATCTCTCTTGGAAAAGGCATAGTTTGCGTTGCAATAATTGCAATGCACCCTAGTCTTCCCATCTGGCCCTTCGACCTTCCTAAAATGTTTTGTGAACATATTAGACTTATATGGTTGAGGTGGCTTTGTGGATGGGTTTGTCTCGATGGAGGAGTGTATTTCTTTACCCAAACCACTATAATCCTCGGCTTCATGTTGTGGTAGTTGTTCCATTTCCGGATCTTGAGAGTCATTATCATCATCCCCTTGTTGATGGTAAACTGGATTGACTGTCTCGAAACCTAGTGGAACCAGAGGGAATTGTTCAGGTGTGAAATCAAAGTCGGATACCCGAGGCTCATTAAAGTCATAGCAATCAGCATTCTCATCTATATTGATAGTAGGCTCTTGCTGGCACTCGGGTATCTTCGCTTTTAATTTGTTTTTCTTTGCAGATTTTTTGATGAACCACCAAAGAAAAAGGAAGCCATCTGGCCCTTTTATAAACAACGAGTATGTACTAATGTGAGTGGTGGTATTAAAAGAATTGAAAATTTAAGAGCAAACACGATAAATAGGTGTTACTGGGTAACCCCCTCGTGTAAGATAGTCTACAAAATAACAAGCAATATCAAACGCAGAAATGCCTGATATTTTTAAAACACGAAAATGGTTGATAATTTAGCAAAATTCAATCTGTGAAGGTGGTTACAAGCTTTTGAATGTTTCATAGTTTTTTTGAATCAAACTCTTATATTTATAGAGCTCCTTATGTGCGTAAAAAATCACAAAACAAGTTGTCTGATTCCTCACAGTTCAACAATTTGCAAAAGTAATGCAATTAAGTTATCCGATTCGTTTACTTTATCAATTTGCAAAACAGTGCATAAACATTCCCCAGCCATTGATGATTTTTCAACCCTCTAACTTTCGGTGATTTTGTTGTTTTGCTTATTTTTTTTGGACAAAATACTAAACGGTGCAAGGCCCTTCTCCTCATTTCTCCATTTTCATTGCCGACAATATTGACTTGTTTTTTTTTTTTTTTTTAATTATACAAGTCTGGCCCCTAAACCCCCCCCCCCCCACCACACACACACACACACACACACACACAACACACACCCCCGCGCGCCCCCCCCTCCCCCATGCGTCTAACTTCCTCCGGCCAACGTGCCCTTTCTCCCCTTTCTCTCTCACATGATAATGTCTGCCGTGCGCAGGTTTGCTTTTTTTTTTTTTTTTTTTATTTATAATTCAAATATATGGTGGGTTCGAATCGCCGATTCCGGGTCTGGAATAGTGGTTCAGGCCCGGTTGAACCACCGGTTCCGCCGCCATGCCTAACCACTTGGACCCGCTGGTTCTAGCGGGTCCTTGGACGGTTCGTAACTGTCACTGACGGGGCGGTTTCCGGATAAGGAACTGCCGGTGAAGGTTTAGGGTGGTTCGCAGTTCGAAACCGCCCCGTAGTGATGTCTAACCTAAAGTGCTGCTACTGCTCGATGACTATTGGACCTTTTTGTGTCCACAGTAGTTTTATGATGTAACGCATTGTCTTGATTCTACTAGAAGAGAAAAGCAAAGGGCAAAAACAAAAAATCTTTAAATGTTCAACAGAATTCTCTTTAGATCGTTTCAGCGGACGATATAGAAGTTCACTCTTCCCCCATTTAATCTAATAAATGTATCATAAAGTATGTTTTTTTTTAGTTTGTTAATAAAAAAAACCACCTACTGCGAATGGAATTTATTATGTTAAAAAACAATCAAAATTAGTTCCCCCCTCTCTCTCCATATCTTTTTTGCTCTCATTCAAATCTTATTGAGCACCGCCGTGATTTATCACCTAGTAGGATGGTAATATTTTTTTTTTTTTAAATATACTTTGACAGATTTAATGTATACTCTATCATAATTTTAAATTATTTCCTACTAAAGGACACTGCCTCTTATAGCAAAGGTGTTAAAAAAAATAATTAATTAAATAAAATAAACTGTTTAATTTATTATTTTATAATTACACAATTTTATATAAAATTATTTGAATAATTTCCATATAACCGTATCCCAATAATGAAACTTTAAATATATAACTTCTATATCCAAACACTCTAACCCAGCTTCCTATCCTTTTTAATACCCTTTCAAATAAAATTTCATGGTGATATTAATATAGTTTTGTATGACTCCTTAATATAAATTTTTTTTTCAAAACATATTTATTTAATAACTAGTAAAGAAGTGTCTTTCACTTTAATAATGCAGATAATATACAAGCGTATTGGCATATATACATTGCTTTTGAATAAATTAAAACCATTTCGAACACGAATATAACGATATCACAAAGTTTTTATCTCATTTCACACGATAGATGAACAATAATTTTTACACCATATTTAAAATAACTTATGAACTTTGAATAATCCTACTTTCCCTAGTATATATATACTAATGTAACAAAACAACTATATCACAGATAGTTATCAACTTGCAACAAAATAATCCTATATCCAAATCTTTTTCTTTCACACAGAATCCCATCCAAATCTCTAGTAACAACTACATATACTTATCCGAACCAAAATAAAATTAAAAAAAAAAAAAAAAAAACTGATACGGTCCCTCTGTATATGAGAATATACACAGTCTGGTAAACTATAGGAGAAAAGATGTCTGACAAGGGAAGCGGTGCTGCTACGACTGAGAAAGATATCAATGAGTGGCTTCCAATCACCAAGTCCAGGAAAGCAAAGTGGTGGTATTCGGCTTTTCACAATGTTACTGCCATGGTTGGTGCTGGTGTTCTTGGTCTACCCTATGCTTTATCAGAGTTGGGATGGTATGTTTTAATTTTCCCACCAATAATACATCACGCTAACTTTCTGTTTGATGTACTCGCATTTAAATCTATTCTGAAATTGCTTTCATAAAAGGAGAAAAAAAAATTAGTGAAAGTAGATATTATATGAAATCTATTCTGAAATTGATTGACATCGTCTCTACTTAAGATTATTGGATTTTATGTTGATGTCACTCACATGTGAAAGTGAACTCGTATTTTATTGGGATAATTACAGAGAAAGGATGCAAACTTTTTTTCAAGTTAACTGACAATAATTGAGGCAAAAAAAAAAAAAAAAAATACAATAATCTATACCACATGCACTCTATAAGGAGAATGTATGATTATTGTCCATAAATAATCTAATACAATACATCGATTGTACCAAGTAAAAACTGGGCAGATCCAATAATGTCCTGTACCGTAGGGTTAAGGATTGTCTATTTTTTTGTTCTTTATAACACCATACAGAACAATATTTCAAAATAAAAGTGTTACAATGTGTCCGTGTTTCCAATTTTCAGTTTTAGCAAATTAGTGCTTAAACTTTTCTTTTTTTGTGATTTAATATATTTATTTTTCAATTTATTTACGATTTAGCTATTGTACTGACGATTTGATTAGAAATTAGAAATTTATATGTAATTTTTTTACTAAACTACAACTAAAGTATAAGTTCAAACACTGAATTGTTTAAAAAAAAAAAAATTAGAAGTTTATCTAATAGTAATACTTTTATCCTACTATATTCTATGGTTGCACTTGCATTTTATATAGTATTATTCTTTTTGTTGTATTTATTTCCTCTTTTATTTATAAGAAATCACGATAACTTAATGTTTCAAATTTATTGGATTATGTTAATTTTTTACTTCTTTGATTTTCAATAAATTATATCTATATCAACGACATATATCATGTTTTTAAAATTAATCAGGGGTCCTGGAGTGACAATAATGGTATTATCATGGATCATAACGTTGTACACATTATGGCAAATGGTGGAAATGCACGAGATGGTTCCAGGGAAGAGATTCGATAGGTATCATGAACTGGCTCAACATGCTTTTGGAGAGAAGCTAGGGTTATGGATTTTGGTACCTCAACAACTCATAGTAAAGTTGGAGTAATATCGTATACATGATCACTGGTGGGAAATCTCTGCAAAAATGGTTAACACGGCATCCCTAATTGCAAAAACATCAAGCTCACTTATTTCATTATGATCTTTTCATCGGTGCACTTTTTCTCTCTCACTTGCCCAGTTTCAATTCAGTCACCGCCATTTCTCTCGCTGCAGCCATCATGTCTTGAGGTATGTGTGTGTGTGTATTATATTATTTTATTTGATTTCATGCACTTATGTCCTCGTAATTTCAATGTAAGTCCATAAGTATAGTACAATGAGTTTTATTTCTAATTTAAAAAAAAAAAAATGAAAGAAAGAAGGTGTCAGAGGGTGGGTTTTAGTTTGCAAAATTCCTATCGGGCAGTCATGGTATAATAGGGTTCTACCAGGTTTTGGGAAATTCTTTGAGGTATCAAGATGGGTTTGATTTTATATAAAAAGTCCTCTTGCATCCCTAATTAAAATGGTTTTTGCTCAATAATTAGTAATAAGTGTAGTGATTAATCTATTGAATAATTCTAGGCAAGGATTATATTAATTGAACTAAAAAATATAATTCATCATATTATAAAACGGGATTTATGGCTGGGGAATATGAACATATTTTATTTGTGTATCAATCATAAGTTAGCATTTATAAGGAAATAAGAGAATTAAATCAAGGAAATACTAAAACACGGATTAAATATTTGAATTAAAGAGGAAAATAGATGAGAAAAAAAAAATAGATATGTATACAGGGGTCATCAATAGATTAGTAAGCCCTTGGATATATAAAATATAAGGGAAAAGGTCTTTGTACCTAAACTTTAATAAAATAGATAATTGGTATTTTAACTTTTAAAAAGTCCAATTTTAAACGTAATTAAATTTTGCTTGCTTTTAGATACTATCCTACTTAATCATTGCTTGATATGTGTCAATTACTACAAAAAATAATAACAAAGTAGGGTAGTGAAAATACACATAAAAAGTTTAATTAGATATGAAATTGAGCTTTCTAAAAGTCAAGTACCTAACTGTTCACTTTATCAAAATTCAGGTATCAAAAGAGGCTTTTTCCCAAAATATAATATATTGTGTATATGTTATAGAATTGGTCATATATAATAGATAATCATAGATGTCATTTAAATCCAAATTTTAGTGAAAAACTAGTAAAACTCAATTTTGTGTGTTTCTCTTTATATTCCAAAATTGCAACTTAACCGAAGACTATTTCGACCAAGTATTTGTACGTCCTTAGTAGATACTTTTAATTCCTTCTATAAGCATACAATGAATTTGGCTTCTTAATCCAAGACAAGGATTGCTCCAATAATTATAAAAAATTGAGGAATTCCAGAATGAATAAACACACAGCATAAAATGTGCAATTCTTGTACGTACCTGTATCCTAATTTTTTAAAAGTTCCCAATAATCTTCACAGATATACTGAGCTCTTTGCTTTCTGTTTTCTTTGGCTCCTAAAGCTATTCAACAATTGCTTGGGTAGCCTCAGTACATAAGGGTATTGTGGCAGATGTACAATATGCTAGCCGAGAATCGTCCACAAGTGGGAGTGCGTTTGCATTCCTAAGTGCACTAGGAGATGTGGCCTTTGCATTTGCTGGACACAATGTGGTGTTTGGAGATTCAAGCGACATTACCTTCTACTCCCGAAAAACCATCGAAAAAACCTATGTGGAAAGGTGTCTAGTTGCTTACATTGTTATGGCACTATGTTACTTTCCTGTTGCGATCCTTGGTTACTTGGTGTTTGGAAACAGCGTTGAGGATAACATTCTTATCTCCCTTCAGAAACCTCGTTGGCTGATCATTGTTGCAAACATGTTTGTTGTTGTGCATGTTATTGGAAGCTATCAGGTACAGTGCATTTTAAATCATCATTCGGACTAGAAATTCTTAGGGTATTTTCTTTTTATTTATTTTTTTCTGGGTACCCTTTTATGAATTTGCTATATGAAAAACTTTGCACATGTCAAATTAATTGTAATAATTTTAGGAAGTTGTAAATATTAAATGTTTTAGCATAACTGACAAAGAAAATCAAATATTAATGTTAAATATCGAGCATCTATATTTTTTATAATGGATAACTTTTCCAATTGAGATTACTATGATTTTGGTTAAACAACTCACCTTTCATAAGTTCTCTTCATTTTAATGATCAAGAATATGAATATTATTAACAATTCTTTTTAATTATTAACAGATTTTCGCAGTACCGGTTTTTGACATGATGAGTCATATTTGGTGAAAAAGAGGAAATTCCAACCATCTATGTTACTTCGTTTCATTACCCGAACTCTTTATGTTGGTAAGTTCACATACCCACCATCAACACCATACCTTTCTTGTCATCTTATTATTCAATTTGGCGAATCACGTGAATGAAAAACAGTAATAAAATTTCATTTTATGTTTTTTTTTTCAGCATTTACAATGTTTGCGGCCATATCTTTCCCATTTTTTGGCGGCCTGATGAGTTTCCTAGGAGGACTTGCGTTTGCTCCAACAACGTATTACGTAAGATCATACCACACTCACATGGTCTATTTAGATTATCTCATTTTTATTTGTATCTTATCTATTCGATTTATTTATGAGTAAAAATATATTTTTTTATTTATATCTATTTTTTAATAAACAATCTAGTTGAAAACGATAAAATAAAGTATCAGAAAGATGAACCAAATATATCCATAATGTTTATATTAGATATTTATTGTTTCAATTTTTCTATCTTCATAGTGTACCAACCAATTACAGTAATTATTAACGTTCCATGCAGCTTCCTTGCATCATGTGGCTTGCGGTTTACAAGCCAGGAGATTCAGCTTATCATGGTGGGCGATTGGGTATGTTGATTACCTTATACAAAAAGCATTATATTTATATATAACTGATACGATAGTTTTCTTTCTTTCTTTCCATAATAATTCTTTCGATATCTATCTTCATTGTTTCAGATATGTATCGTCCTAGGAGTATGTCTGATGATTCTGGCACCAATTGGTGCATTGAGGCAGATTATAATTCAAGCAAAGGATTACAAATTCTACTCATAGTGGGGATGTCGTAAACTAAAATTAACTACTCACAGACTAAATTTCGCACTGGATTTGTTTTTCTTTTTCTAACTTTTTAAATTCAATGAGTTATAGGAACCTATTCTAGGCTAATTAGTTTTATCATTTTTAGAATTTTAATACTATAATTTATCAATTACGTTTGGATAATATATGCCAAATTCCGTCGATCGATACTCCCAATTTTCTTTTCCTGAATTGAGAGATTCTCGATTGCGATTCTATCAATAAAAAATTAATTATGGATAGAGCACCACTAACTCAGTTACTCACTGATTATTATTTATTATGTTATTGAATAGATAATTTGGGAGGAATTCACCGATCGTGCCTATATATATATATATTGGCTTCATGGATCATGCATACACATTGCATAATCATGTTATACGTAGATACTATAAAGTAGTGAACATCGTGCACACAGCTGCACTATTTCTTGGTTGTACCCAACAAAAGTTTCCCTCGATAATCAGATTAGATTCTTCGCATATACTGTATTAAATATTAATTATATCCCATCAATTAGCACACACAAATCAACCGTTATCCTTTCGTTACAAAAACTTTATGTGAGCATTCTGGAATTTGACTGTTTTTTAATTACTAATGGCAAAGACTGAATAAAATATTTAATGAATGGGAATCCAAGTTCAAAATCAATCCTTTTTTCAGTTCCTCGTCCTTGTTAAATGCCTACAATTTGGCACGTATTTTTCATTTAATAAAAAAAGGTACGCTTTAATTCATAACATTTCATTATTTTTTCCCTATCCGTGCTGAGAGCACATCAACAAGAAAAGCTTCGGTAGTAATGTTATATGTAATATATACGTAGTATATAAATATTAATAATTTTTTAACACATAATTGTATGCATAAATCACAAGTAATAGTTATTTTTAAACTACTCATTATGTTTTTCACTTATCAAAACATAGTTAATAGTTAACCACCTTATTTGTACCACATATTGAATATTTTTTTCATTCATTATCCCTACTTAGTAAAAGCATCCACATTCCACATGATCTATTTTAAGGATATCTTTTAATATAAAAAAACCCCCCACACTTTATATCTAAGGCTTTTTTATTTTTATAGAAATCTTTAACATTTTTTTTAAGGTTTTAGAAGTCCCATATATTTATACATACTACAATTAATGCAATAAAAAAATATAAAACAACTATTAAAAAACATAGAATATTTTAGTTTTCAGGATTATTCATAAAGGACTCCAAAAAAGTTGAAGCATCTTCCTTAAAAACTTTAAAAGAAAAAAAAAAGTTTCTTAATATGGAAACTCATGTCGAGGACCTTAATTCGATGCTGTAACTGATTTGGTTTATATATCATTCATGATAAGAAGTCTTGATCAAGGAGAAGTGCAAGCAATAACAAGTTAAATGAGACCATACGACATCATAAGAACTTTTTATTACCTAGCTAGGCCTATCGCAAATTGCTTCGGTCAAAAGGCCATTAGATCATCACAAGTATAGCTGTACAAGACTGGAGGCCAAGGGGACCCATGGACAAGGCTGAAAATGCTCATGTTCGGAAAATTTTTGTAAAGACTCGGTTCATGGTATATACTGTGTAGTCTTATAGAATTCACATGAACCGAATCAGATTTTAAAAATTTCCGCTCATGTTCACACAATTTCCTTTGCCATCCCACCCTTCTTTACCTCATAATCACACAATTATTTCATGGAACGGAAATTTGAATATCATGTTCATATGAGCCTTCAATCCTCAAGCTTGCGAGTATTAAACGTGCATTGTGCAATGATCACCTTACCTTCCTAACCTTAAAGCAGCCTCCACATCCAATCTCCATGCATACCCACCACAATGCATCCTCCATGCGTCGCATGGTACGACCAGATACTTATTCTCTCCACTCCTCCCGATGCTCTCCACCCGCACTCGGCACGTAAATGCCGACGTGTCGGGTATGGCTTCTCTAGCCAACAGTGACACCACCGGCCCGCCATGGCCACCGGCTGCGGCCTCTAGGCCCATCATTTTTTTCATTGCCTCGTTTGTCCATGTCACTAACCCTAACAAATTTGATAGGAACCCCGGACAAGCGTCACTCTCGAGATTGGCTATCCTTTCCTCATCTGTATGCCCAAGCCCATCCCAGACCACCCACGTGTCAGTCATGCATTCCACTATCACGCGTGATGCTGCTGCCATTGCCGTTTGATTTACTGACTCGTCAGGCCTTACCTTATTGGTCAAGGTGTGACCAACATTTCTATCACTGAAGTTGATCCAGCAATTAGGAAGCTCGTCTACTTGTTTCCTAATATCTGATTCTGGAAAATTAAAAATAAATAAATAAAAGAAATGAAAATAATCGGATCAGTAAGTCCAAAGGAAGAATATAAAAGATTTTCTTTGCATGGTATAGTACAATGACATCATTGGTAATAGGTTATGTGAACATACAAATAGGATATTTCTTACACTCATATGGAGTCCATTTGATTATGTTGATAGGAATAGGATTTCTATGAACTAGAAGTTAGTATACCCCATATAATATTTATATATATGGTTAGCAAAAGGTTGCCAAAGATTCATCCCCAGTAAAAGAAAGCTAGAAAATTTTACTAGTTGCTACTTCAGCTGTACATATTATAACGTATATGTTTATACATAGTAAATAATTATCAATGATATTTTATGTCTATATAAATGGTATAACCTTTGAAAACTATTCATTATTTTGAAAACTATCAATCATTTCATTCATAACATGTACTAATCATTAATCCCTGCTTAGAAGAAAGATAAAAAATGTTCCTAGTGGCTACTTGAGAACATAAGTGTGTCAAATGAAACAGGAAAAGCATTAGTTTTTATTATCTATTCATGGAAATTTAATTTGAAAAAACAATGCTAAAATCAACTGTTATTCAATTTTTATTTCGGGATGGCACTCATCAATTCAGAGGGCTCTTACTTTTACTTTTAATTATGCAATGTGAGTGCAAAAAAGAAAATTACTGATCAAGTACAAATATGAAATAAAAAAAAAAAGAAAAAAAATCAAGTTACATTCCTCTAACATACCATATGATGAATATTAAGAACAGTATAGCTAAGTAGGTACAATAGTTTGCTTTTTATTAGTGTGAAAGAAAAGATTTTTAGGTATAAGTAGAAAATAGAAGAGGTTAGGTTATAGAAAGAAATGTTGTTAAAGAGCATTATGTACTCCAATTTATGAATCAGGTATATATGTTCAGACGTTATTTTGCAATATTCACTAAAACAGGCATAGCGTGAATCACTTTTTCTAATTTTAGGAAAGTAAACATTCATCCAGATGAGTAGGATATAAAACTCCATTTATATTTATATATTTATTATAATTTTTGAAACCTATAACAGAATAGTTAGAAACTTATAATAAAACCTATGGTTTTAAAAATGTATCTTTTTATATTGGTTATTTTAAGATTATATGCTTTATCTAAAACATAAATGCAAAAAAGAAAAAGAAAAAAGTGTACTTAATATCCTAGAACCAGGTAGGTGGGTAGCCGGTATAACCTTCAAAAACCCACTTGGAACTTACACAATTAAACAGCGGATGGACTACCTAGCCATCCTAATTTATTTCATGATTTTTATGATATCGAATATGATATTCGGAGATATCTTGAAGATCAATCGGATGCTTTCTTTTTAATTGATTTTTTTCCAAGTAAAATTTTTAAAATATATAATTTTTTTAACCAGTTCATTTCCTTATTTATGATTTTGGAGGAAGAAATCGGATTTGTTTCATAAAAAAAAATAGAAGAAAAAAAAAGTTACTTTATGTAGTAGGACTTTGCTCAACATTGGGTCATATCCATATAATATATGAATGCTAAGAGATCCCGATCATGCGCTTGAAGGAAATTTTAGAACGAGATTATGAAATACGACCGGCCATATGGTCCCAATTTACGCAAATTTTGGACTTTTTACTATATTAAGGATAGGAATTTAACATTATATAAATTAATCTTCTACAATCTCACCAGATTCCCACCAGATGACAGATCAAAAGTTGGGTAAAGTATAAGATCAGTTAAAAAAATTAATACCAATACTTTTTAAAAAATAAAAAAAATAAATAAATAAATCATCATACCACGAAGTGAGTGGCAAGGTATCTTCATGCCATATGTACTCACTTATCCGACAGAACGAGAGAAACAATTTTGTATTGGCTATTTTTTTATAATTTTTTTAAGTGATTAAGAAAAATAAAATATTCTTTGAGAAATTATATTTTTCCTGTAACAATGGTGAAAAGATTAACATCTTCGCGTACATCCGCAAATGAGTAAATTTAATTAACAAATTTAAAAATAAAAAATTATAATGATACTTGGAAAAAAAAATCGAAAGTAGGAAGTTATTGCAAATATCTTTTTCTTCCCTACTAGAAAATTCATATATTATCGGATCTAAGTAAAGAAAAGCATAAATGGTCTATTATTAACGTATTTTAAATGTTAAATTGATTTTAAGATACTAAATAAATTGTGCAATTTCAAAATCTAAATATCTAAATGCATATTTTACTTATATTTTGTCGAGAATGATTTTTTAAAAACAATGGAAATTAAAAGGAAAAGAGAAAACGAAATTGATGAAGACAGTCCTAGAGATCAGAAAAGGGCAGGACATGTTTTCTAGCTTAATGCTTACCCGATGGGATGGAAGTGATCCTTTTTTCTTCGTTGCTGGTAGAACTACTTAAACCTTTCCTTCTTTCGTTACCACAAACTCGTCGTCTTTTTCGACTGACATTATTACCATTGCCATCATCTGCTTCTCTCTTACACCTTCTCTTTCTACGGGTGGTTCTGGCAGGAGCTTCCGGTGAAGATTTGCTGGAACCGGATCCTGAAACAGTGGGTTTTGGAGCAATAGGCCGAAACTTGAGCATCATGATCTGCTCAATGTTGGAAACATCACGGTGATAAAGGACACCACCACCACCACCACCACCTCCTTTGGCTGCGTTTCTGGCTAAGCAATAACACCGGCCTCCTCTACCATCCATCCCCACCGCACCTTTCCTTTTTGTCGAAACTCAAAAAGTCCTCTCTTCCAGCCAGTTATGTGTTTGTGCTCGTACACTTGGAACTACGAGGCGGTGTACCATACTACATGTCACCGTCGTTTGCATGCAAAATGGGACACATGGTCGATGATTTATATAAAAAAAACTTATGAAATGGGTTGCACTCATATATATCGCTGTGTTATGTGTTTCTTTTACACGTGTGAAGAATAAAACAGTAGTATTATTACTACTCCATTTAATCTAACAACATATGCAACAAGAGCCAATAATGTCTTCGCAATTATATATGGAATTATCACCACAAACTTAAGATATACATTTAATCCATGCCCATGTGTACTTGCTGCCACACAATCGCATTATCACGATGAATCATTGAACCACCTCTAATAAATTAATATATATTTAGATCTTTATACTGGTAATAATTGAATGATATTTATGGATGGTAGTACATGGATTTCAAATGTTGTCAATTAATAATCTTAAAATTAGCCAATAATAGTATAACCTTATAGCGTTTTTTCCTGATTTATGATATAAGAAGTACTAAATTCAAATCTTTTTTTTAATTTTGTAATAGAAAAAAAAAAAATCTTAAAATTATTACCTGAATTTTTTATTTTTAATTTTAATTATATGTATAATTTAAAGTTATTAGATATATATATATATATTTCTAATTAAGGTTTTAGCTGTCAAATTTATTTTTATTGTAAGGATCAAGAGGCAATATCTAAGATTTTAACTTTTATATAAACTGGCAAGTGGAGCAATGAATTGCAAATGCTAATCCTTTCAGCTGTAAATATAAAAATTCTTTTGATAATACATAATTTGGCTTCAGGACAAATTAAGTCTTTTGATGCACCAGATTAGACCTAACTATATACAACCTAAGACCCTTTCAATTTCTTGCCTAACTTAGGCATGGATGCAGGGACAGAAATATGTCACTGGACATGTAAGGGAAAACACGCAGGAGATGAACTAAAGTTTTTCTACACCATGCTTCCATTGTCTTTGGTTTGCTTAATCATCAATAACTAAATCGATTAAAAGATATATAATGCCGTAATTTGTTTGTAAAATATGTGTAGTTTGAACAAAAAATTCATTACCTAAACAATCACGAAACTTAAACTTTTTAGACTTTTATAGATGATCTAAATATAATTAAGAGATCATTTTACAAAATGGAAAAAATTAACAAGACCCCCAATATATTTGTTAAATAAAAAATAAATAAATTATAATATATTTCTGGTAGATGCTTTTAAATTGCATTAAAGGACAAACTTGCATGGGACGATTATACTTTCAAAGGAAATGTATTTGTTCAAACATCGTAGAGACAGGAGTGAGGAAAGTAGGTTTGGATTAATTGGGATGGTACGGTAGAAGTAGGGCCACAAGGAAAAGAGGGGAATGAAATGTGGAGGAATGTGTAAGGTTAGTGCCAAAGGGAAGGGGCACGTAGATGCTGGAGCGGATCCGGAGTGGAGGTGAAGTTTCCGGAAAGAGGACACGTGGCCCAATACATCTCTCTTTTATTTTTTTGGCGTCCGAGAACCCACGTGGACGGCTGGATAGCGATGTCTCGGTTCGGACATGATCTCCAAAGTTGAATCTCGTGACGTCAAGTCTTTGTCGAGTAAGATACTTCTCATTGGATGCTGGAAATGGAAACTAGGCCACCTTCCTTTATTTACTCAATAAGACCACCGATAAATAAATTAAAAAAGAAATTCAAATGGTAAGCTTTGAAAAACTCACAAAATGTGAAATCATTGATCCTTTGCCCTTTCGTTGAAGTCTCCACCTTAACGCTTTGGAAAGTGAAAGCAACCGCATTACAAGGCTTAATTATAAATTTTCTACTTTAAGCAAAGAAGAAAAGAAAGCAAATAAAAAATTGGTAATGTACTTTTCAATTATATTAAAATACTGTAAAAAAACCATATATTTTAAAAGTATATTTTAGTTTAGTTGCTTCAAATTAAAAGATTTATACTTGCAAAAATTTTTACCCCAAGTCCACCTCCCCTTTTGCTTCTTTCTTTCTTTCTTTTACTTACTCTTTTTTTTTTTTTTTTGAAAATGCAATTCTTATTAAATTACTCCTTTCTTTTCCTAGAAGATAAGGGAAAAAAATAGTTATTTAATAAAAAATACAAAACTACTATTGGGCTGAAAATATAAAAAAATATGTAAGTTAAACTTATTTTTTCAAGAGAAAAATTTGAATTGAAATGAACTCATTTCTTTAAAAAGCAAGTTTAATGTGCTAAATAGTCTTTTTAGGTGATGAGTTCAAGCCAACTCTAATGACCTCATTTTTTGAAGAGATGAGTTCATGTCTTAGCTGGTTTTTTTAGAAGACGAAGTCAAATTGTCAATTTTTAGGATTATTTTTATCTAACATCATTTTTATAACTTTTTTTAATATATAATTATTTTTTCCTTAACCCCTTCCCCAATCCGCCCTATCGAAATATTGTGTAAAAGGACAATATGTTAGACATCCAATCACTAATGTCACATTTGATTTACTAGAACGTAATAAGATTGAAAATGAATAGCAATTCCTTTGTATTATGATTTAGAGTATATTTGGAGAAAAAAAGTTGTTTTTGATAAGGAATAATAATTCTTCTATTGAAGGGAAAAAGAGAGATTCCTTATAAATTCCATCTTATATGGAATAGACATTGCTTATGTAAAATTTTTTACAAATTAAATAAGAGAATATAGCCATATTATGATAATAAAGACAAAATACCAATTTTATTCTTGTTAACCAAATACAACATTATTTGTTTCAATTTGGCATATTTTTGGGATTTGAAAGAGATAATTATTAAGAAACGGATACAAATGAAAAGCAAACATTTTTATTCATAAATGCATCAAATAGATTATGTACAAATAAGATACAGATGAAAATTAGATAATATAAACAGACCTAGTATATGAAATACATCTAAGGAGAGATTGTCTTGGTAAATTTATAATTTTTTTTAGTGTGAAGTATAATTTCATTTGTTGATGTGAAAATAAAAACTTAAAGAAAAATATGAAAACCAATTTCTAATAGACATATAAGAGTAGGAATCACTTGCTATAAATAGTATAACAATCCTATCATTCAAACATTACGGATATAAATACAATTTTAGAAAAAGTAAAATAATAATTATAATGGAAATTAATTCCACGATTGTCCTCATGTGATTTAAGCTCCATTATATTTTATATGTAGGAGTCCTATTATTGCATTTGTTAAAAAAACCCTAATGAAACAAGTATTATTCTATTATTATTAACCCCAAATGCAAAAGCTGAAGGGCATATTTTTGAAGCCTATATTAGGTGAAGAAGTCATATATAAATGCAATGCTTCGGAGTCAAGTTCACATGAGGTCTATATAAACTTGAATTATATATTTTTAAAAAACAATCGTCAATCTTGTACGCTCATTTGTAGAAAGCAAACCGGACTTTTGGGACCCAATTCACCAACATGCATTGCATTCTTTTGTAAGAAAATGAAGAGTTGATAACCCAGCCCTTTTCTGAAATTTGTGGCATATATCACGGGGTTCAACTTGGAAACAGTCTAAATATAGGTATGCTACACCTAAGAAAGAGTACCTGGGTTGAACTCTTGTGTGTTCTAAGCTTATAAAACAAAACAGGCTAATAGCATGTCATGTTTAGGTCTGATATAACTATTCTGATGCTTAAGTCAATAAATATATTGATATCACTAGTTCTTATCTAGTAGAGGCTAGAGAGAAAGTAACTGAGTTAGACTTGTGTGCAAGCCTGCAAAAAAACTTAGTTAGTGACACATCAGATTTATACACGGAATGACCATTCCAATACTTAAATCAGCAAACATGTTGATTTGAGTATAAGTGATAGATATGATAAGTTCTAATATGGTAGAAATTGGAGAGAGCAACTGGGTTAGACTCGTGTGCATGCAAAGCTTGCAAAAAAGAGCACCGCTAATGGCATGTCGGGTTTACGGTTGGTATGATACTGTGATACAAGTCAACAAGTATGTTGATTTAAGTATAAGAGATATGGATATGAGATATTCTAATCCAATAGAAGTTCGAGGGAGAATAATCGGGTTAGACTTGTGCGTGTGATAAAGGTATCAAAACAAAACTCTATTGAAAATATATAAAAATAGTTAATATATTGATTAATTTTTTATGATAATATTTTTTTCTATAAAAAAATCAATATAAGATCATCTAAATCATCATTTAATTATTAAACTATAATAGTTAATGACCTTATTACTAATGTCATTATTATAATCTTTAGTTTTTCAACTAAGAAATATCATATTTGAATCCTTTTTTTTATTGTATTGGTTAAAAAAAAATTATTAAATTACAATAAGTTAATATAACAAAAGTTTTAACTTTTATACCAATGAATTATAAAATAATCAATTGAATGTTGCGAAATAATTGATTGCAAAATTTGAAATGGAATTTGGGTTGTAGACTATTTCCCGGGTTGGAAATTATTGCTCTATACACATGTAACGTGTATATAATTGAATCATGGGCCTCTTTCCCGATAATTGATACTTGGCATTTAGACGTTTTGGGTTGGAAGTTCCCTAAGCAAGTCATACAAGAAAACATGCTACTTCTTATGATCTATCTCGACTTGTTCTTTAGTCAGCACTGTTTTAATTTATTGGTTTAGATTATTCCATGAACCTAGACATCAGATTAAATTATTCACTTGACTTTATATATATCATATCGAGGATGGGTGTGATCTCCTCGCCCACAACCCTATCAACTATGATTTTTTTATGTTACTTGGAATTTACGAGATTAGTGATACATTGGATATCCAACCGACTTGGTGCATGGGCTTTTCTATATGTGGAAAAGATATTATTATTAGCTAGTTTCTCCCTCGTCGTGTAGTAGAAATTCCGCCCACTTTTCTTTTTCAATTTTTTTTATTATCCATATATATATATATATATATATATATATTACAAAACTCATAAATTAAGTAATCCAGTACAATACGCATACTAAAAGGCAAAAGAAGAAAGGAAAAATGGAAAAAAAGTATTAATGCCAATTGCCTTTCATGTAGTTGTATTGTTTTTTTTTTTTTTTTTTTCCTATTAAAACCGGAGGAAGGAGTCGAACCTAGTATCTTTTACTTAAAAGACCGGAAAAGATGCCATTAGATTACAAAATCACTAACCATTGCTGTATTATTTATTTTGCATTGTGTGTTCATATCTTTGAAAACTTATAAATTTCTTAATTATTAGTTCAGTGGCCTCAAGAGATACATATATCTGTATTTCAGAAACAAGATAGAGGTTCTAAGTATATGTAGTTTATGTCTAGAAATGAAAATTCTACCGTTGGAGTTATAGATACGCCTTTTTTAAAATCTTTACATCCTGATTTATTTTTTTTTAATTTTTATTATCTAAATGAAGATGTGATATGCAAGAAATAAGCAAAATTCACCAAAATGGAGAAAGTCGGCGTTATCGTATAGCTAACTTGTAATCTGAAGGGAAGCTATTGGAGATATATATATATATATTTTTTTTCAGAGAAATGATATGATAATTGATGTTTTGCTTTAATTATACAGAAGACATTGTCCATAAAACATGTCTACATTACTATAACATTATAATGTTTCTTATGTTATTGCTCGTTCATTGTGCATGCATGTAATTATCTAGTAAAGATAATAGATTCACTTAAAAGATTATCAGAATCAACATTAACTTATACATAAATAAATTGTTACAAATATAAGGAAATAATATCATTTCGCTACATAAAAATATATTATATTTATAGGTTATTTATGTGACTTCAAAATGGTTCTTAATGAAACACCATGTACTAAGAGAGAGTTATAATCTTAAATACACAAGAGAAACATTATGAATATATATGAAGACTTGTAATGCTTTCGCATTAAATTATGCAATGCAATTATTCTAACATTTTCATCATTTGTTTAACCTCTTATTAAAAGTATTTGAAATAGTATATGCTAGTGAAAGTCTCAACTATACAAGATCACAATTATTTAAATTTATACATATAAAGGAAAAATAATATATATTTACTTAAATTTTTCCTGAATTAACATATATTAGCATTATGATCTAGAGGCATGTCTTATTGCGAGCTTGAACCAATAATAATTGAATATATTTGTGAAGCATGACAATAATAGATGTCGTTGTATGGCTTCAATAATGCCATTCATACTATTCTTGAATCCTTCTCCTAATGCTTCCTTTGGTGATTTAAAACATATATGGTTTCAAATTACGTGTATATGCAAACAATATAAATTTTATTGTTATTACATACACGTATTCATCCAAATTCCAATTATTATTATTCATATCAAGTAACTGGTAAAGTCGATCAGTTTGGTTAAAAAGTTTGGTCAAGTATGGGGATGATAATGCTTCCTTGTCTGGTGATGTCGACGAGGCACTGAGGATAAATAAAAATTTGACACATAAGAATTAGAGATGGGTGGCTGCAGGCTGTATGAGATCATATTTTTATATTATTATGTAAATGAATTTTTATATTTGATATCGAAAACAATTATAGAATATATGGGAGCTACTCTAAAATGTATATCTTGTACTTATAAGGTATAAATATCTTGTAGAATGTGCAAAACTTTTTATTACATTGTTATTATATTAATTTTTTACATCAATTGCCAACGGTGTGTCGAATTTTCCATATATTTTCAATTTGGTAAATTTAACAATTAAATAACATTTTTTCAAAAAATATTTTCACAAAGGTCTATATCATAAACCTAATAAGGTAACTTCAAACAATTTATCGTAGAATTTTATTTAAAAAATCATGTTATCATAAGATATACGTTTACCAACTCTATTGGACTATTTTTTACTTATAAAAGAATAATATCCAGTAAAAAAACACAATATAACAAAAAAGACTAGCTAAACTTGAACGATTGCAGCATAAATATAGTCACTATAGGCATCGATTATAAGCATGTCTTAAATTAAAAATATAATTATATCAGTATACATGTTTAATATTGTTAATTAAGAATTTTTACATTATAAGTATAGGGGTATTCTAAAATTCACACCCTATGTATTTTATGGTAAGATTTTAGGATGGATATAGGGCTGTACAAAAAACCGATCGAACTGTGAATCGAACCGAATCAAATCAAAATTTTGATTCTTTTTTGAAATGGTTTGGTTTACGGTTCGGTTTGGTGAAGAGCAAACGGTTCGCGGTATGGTTCGGGACCCTGAACCAAACCGTATGGTTTGAACCGAACCAAACCATTATATATATATATATATTTTAAATTAAACATATTATTTTTACTCTTAATTGTTTCATTAAAAAATAATTGTTTTTTAACATTTATGGCTTAAATATATATCATTCATGAGAATAAAATTAGATTTCTCATATTATGATTTAATTGTTATATTGTCTATAAATAAGATAGATTTTAGTTTTTAGCATTAGAATTCTAACTTATGACAGTTTTTTTTTTCCTTTTTCTTACTAATTATATTATTTAGTTACTTGTTGATTTATAAATTGATAATAAGTTAATTAGAAACATATAAAGAATTAAATTTTATGTCTTATATTGGGATAAAGTCTAGTATACCATTATAATTCAAATAAAATTAAAGAAAAAAATGAGAGTAGTCACTATTATAATTTTATAATGAATGAAATCATTTCTTCTTATAAGTTTTGCATGTTTATTTAGTAAATGATTAATTTTAAATATTGTTGTTTATATTTGCATTAGTGATAAGAAATATGTAATTGAAGTTTTTTTTATAGAATATATTTTTATTTTATGAATAAAAATGGTTTGAACCGTAAACCAAACGTATCGAACCATTTTTTTCAGTTCGAAAAAATTATGAACCGAACTGTATGGTTAGGTTTGAATTTAAAAAAAAAAACCAAATCGTAAAATATGATGCAGTTTGGTTTAAGATGCAACCGAACCGAACCTAACCGTATTGTGTACACCCCTAGATGGATATAAAATATGAAGACAATGTATAATGAAATCATTTGTGACCAACTATAATTAAGGCTATTCATTGAATCAAACAAAATCGAATCAAACTAAACTACAAAATGTGGTTTTTTTTTTATATTTCGATTTAGTTTGTGATTCAACTCAGGAACAGACAAATGGTTACGGTTCGGTTTGAGGGGTCGCACTGAACCAAACCATTTGATTCCTAACTGAACCACTTCACATTAAAAAAATAAAAACGTCATCTTATTTATTTATAACTCTTAAACATTAGATATTAGGGTCACAAGTGACGTTTCACTCTCAAATACAATAAACACACACACACACCACATATAACTATGTTAGTATATAAACTTGAAATAGAATTATATTTTTGAATTTTAATAACATTCTCGTGTTTATATGCATCTTTGAAAAGGAACTGAGTAAGATTTTAATTTGTAAATTTGTTACGAGAAATTGTGATTCTGTTTTAATTTATGAAATATAAATTACATTTTTAACCACATTAATACTATTTATAAATATAAATATTGTATATATATATTTTACATAATACACTATTAAATGTATTATCTATTTAATAATATTAAATAAGCAATCTTTTTACTTATCTCAAAAGTTTCCCAGTACGTTTTCCTATTTTATTAATTTTAAATTCTTTCTAAAACTAGTAAACATGCATCAAATTAAAATAAAGTGATATAATTGAGTTTAGAACATCTACAATCATTTAATTAGCATAATGGAAATTTAAATATGTTATAAGGAAAGAATATTATAAATAAACATAGAATTAATGTAAAAGAATAATTTTCTCTAGTTAGTGTTATAGATTTATTAAAAATATATGTTACTTTAAATTCACATTGAAAAATATTTTTAAAACTGGGATAATATGTGTATATATGAAATTATTAAATACACGACCTAATATAATGATAAATAATTTTAATTTTTGCACAACGTTCCTTAATCTAAACATCTTTTTCTTTTGTGGGGAATTCAAATGACTTTAATATTATTTATTAGAACTAAATGATTTTAAAAGAAATTCTAATCGAACCAAAGCATCTGAGACAGTTCAGTTCATTAAGGGTTTGAATTAAATCATTTCAAATGTGGTTCAATTCGGTTTAACCCTTGAATCGAACCGAACCGAACCATGAACTCTCCTAACTATAGTAGTATTAATATGATAAGTAAAGTATCAACTTTTTATCAAATCTTACTAACTACTGAGTATTATATGACTTTTTACTTATAGTAAATCTTTCTTTCTTTAATGGAACTTCTCTTTCAACATCGCGGCATAAGGGGGAAGAAAACTTTTCTATTGAGATGCAAGTGTTAGGTTAAAATTTTCAAAATAGAAAATATATAAATCATTTATATGAGGGAAGATCATTAACATAATATTTTAAGATTTTTTTATAAATACAGTATCAAGCTTATTAGTATATTCGTTTACAAAGTTAATTCGTAGAATTTCCCTCTATTGAAGGCTTTTTCCTCTCTTTAACAAATGGTATCAAAATAGATGATTCGATTGGAACACTTCCATAATTAATCCCTTCTATATGGAAAAAAGTTATATCCCTTCACAAGATCAATT
This sequence comes from Combretum micranthum, assembly GCA_024138025.1. Taxonomy (NCBI): domain Eukaryota; kingdom Viridiplantae; phylum Streptophyta; class Magnoliopsida; order Myrtales; family Combretaceae; genus Combretum; species Combretum micranthum. Next base: position 49,956 of record JAMXBD010003627.1, on the reverse strand, counting down.
TATAGAATTTCTCGTTATTAAAGCTTCCTCCAATCCTTAACACTTTCTTAATAAAATCATTGACTACCTTACTTAGCACACCAATTACATATCACTTACAGGGTTTTTTTTTTTTTTAAATACCAGCAAGACAGGAATTATGTTTAAAATTTGAGTACAATAAGAATGTTATTTGGTTTTCGTGACCAATAAGAATGATCTTATTTAAAAAATTGACCTTTACAGATAAAAGTTAATAGTAAATTATAAAAAAAAAAACTTATATTTCTGCAAAGACAATCAACGATGATGATTTCTATGACAAAAATTTTATTTTATAAATAAAAATTCTATCTTTAAAACCAAGTTTTCTTGTAAAAAAATTAATTTGGAAACACATGAAAAAATTTGTTGATAAATAATATCAGTTTTATGAATAATCTAATCATCTTTATATAATCACCCTTTAGCCAATATGATATATAGTAAAATCTTTAGGAAGAAGATTTAATTATATTCCATTTCAAAAGAAAAGCAGTGATTAAAATACATGTCATGTTTTTATGATTATCTTTTTTATTAATTGCTTTACATGACATAACTTGGAAAAAATGTGATCGAACAATCCACTCCATTAAAAAAATTAGTGTCGGTATACATATTCGATATTTATATTGTGAGAAAACGTGCGGATGTCGGATTTCAATGCTGGCTATACAGAATCCTATCTTTGGTTCGTCAAAAAAACTAGGCTAGTCCGTGACTTAACGAATAAATTAGGTAAGGAAACATATCATATATTTAAGTACATTATTGGACATGGGAAATCTTGTCCATTCAGATATATTAGCTTTATTGGCTGCTAAGGACATTCATTTTGTCCCAATCTCGTCAAAATAGATATAATAAGTAGAAGAAAATGAAATATCCTAAGGTAGAAAGTACTCGTCAATAATCGAACCCTTCCCTGACACGTGATTCGGATCTGGTCGAGGCCTTGAGACTCGTAAATAGACATTGTAATTGATCATCGTATCATCCGTTAATGGAAACGTTTGACGTTTATTTCAAAAAACAAGCTGCTTTGTTAAGTAGCATACCATCATAAAAATTAATAAAATAAGTGTTGTAGGTTAGGCATGAATGAGCTGGCTCTCTTTACATCCAGTCTACTTACATCTAGGGATACAATTAAGCAGAATATTAGAGAATATCCGATCCATCTGACCTATTAGCTATATAAGATTAAATCTTATTGGGTTTGAAATGGATGTAAAAAACTTTTATAACCTTATAAATTTTAAGATCGGATTACGGGTCATAGTTATGATATGATGAAAAACCTAACCCAATAAATTATAATAAAATATAAAATAAAATAATTATAAAAAATTTTAAATTCAAACTAAGACAAGAGACCCAATGAAGTAAAATATCTAGAGACATAATTTTAGTAAAAGATTATTGTAAAGATAATTTATTGAGATAGTGTTTTTATAATTTAATTAGATACTTAAACAATCCATGCATGCATCACGCCATCTTTCTAATTTTACCTTAGAATATACTAATTTAGATTTTGTATTGTATACTAAAAATGTTATCTAGGAAAATTTTTTTCTCCTTTTTTCCAAATTGAAACAAATAAAAAAAATGGAATGAGTGAATTCTAAGGTTTTGTCATATTGACATAAATCCTTTAAAAAATAAAAGCAAACAAAATAACTAAAAAAAAAAAGAAAGAAAGAGACCCTATAGGGGCATGGTAGGTTTGCTTGAAAACCTATGGAGGCGGGTTTTGGCATGGAAATAAAAAACCCTATAGGGTTTTAGGTTAGGTTTAGGACACTTTATAGGGAAGTGAGTCGGGTTCATATTTTATATGATCTATCCCAAATCCGCCTTAGTTGCATTCCTCCCTAAATTGAGTTAGAGGTAAAACTATATAAAATTGTTTATTGTATTCTAATTAAGTTTTATACTGTTTAGGTAGCTAGCATGTGAAATCTAATTAATCAAGCTATCTACTCAAGTTTAGGTGTAGGTCAACTTTGAGATGAGTTTGGTGTAAAATATAATTTTATTAGAATAAAATATTTTCAAAATCAAACACATCTATACAACTTTATCAAGCATCATATTTAGTCTAATTCAAACCAAAAAAATTGTTTGTACTTAGACCTATGAATGAACTGGATTGAGATGATGCAATGTTCAACCTCAAATCCAAATTTAAAATTTAGAGCTTGAGTCTCATTCAAACTTAATGATTTAAAATTTTGAGTTTGGGCTTGACTACAAATAGCACATAGCAAGCTCAAACTCAATCTAATTAAATTTGTTCAAACTTGATTTGTTCATAAAAAATATGTTTTCTTTTTCAATTAAGATGAAACTAATATCCAAATGTAACTAGAGTTCAAGTAACATTTATATTTGGCTCTGATTTTGATTAGACTAGCAAGGAGGTCAAGTCAAATATCATAAAACCCAAATTCGACTTTATAAATTACTTGAATAGCTCAAGTTCAAATCTAAATTGTTTGTTGCTGACTCAAACCTGCATCTAAATTCAAAATAAATATTCTTAATTTGAGTCTAGTTTAAATAAATATTGAGTTAGCCTCAAGTAACTCGGGAGTAATTTAACTATTTTGCGACTCTATTTATACTTTTACCCATAGAATATGCTTAGAGATGTCAAATGTCATGTTCATAAGTATATTTTAATAATCACGTGTATTTATTTGTTTTAAAAAGTACTGAAATAATGTCACAAAAAATAGACCAAAGTAAGATATTACCCTTTGAAAAAGAAAAAAGGAAAAGGAAAAACAAAAGTACACACATCTTCTCTTTAATACGTGGCGTCTACTTGGAAACCATATGTTAATTGCGGGATCTTCCCACCTGTCTATCTTGACCATGCCTAGATATTTGGTTTGGGTAAAGGTATTAACTATCTAAAGAAAACAACTAGAATAATGCGACCTCTTTAGGGCACAATCCGGAGAATTAAGTGTCACATCATGTGCCCATTTCGTCAAACGGTTTTTAAGTTATTTTGATATTTAATTTTGATCATTGTTAAATAGAATATTTATGAAAAATAAATATAGATAAAAAATAATTATTTTTACTTATAATAAATCATATATAGATAAAATACAAATTAAATATAAACAAAGTATATATTTAAATCGTATAAATATCAAACGATCTAAATTAAAATATCGTCTTAAACCATGATTCTACAATCAGGTGTAGGGTCACCTAAAAGACTTGTCTAGCTACCAGACTATGGCTGTCCTTCAAGGCTTGAAAGAAGGGAAACGAGGATTGCGTGGAAACTACCAAATTCAATAGATTAATGTCGGTATGGCGTTGGCCCAAAAAAAAAAAAAAATTATAATTGTCGGTATGGCTAAAAAGATAGATTAATGTCGGGAAGAGAAAAGCTACTCTGCCACATCGATTATTGATTAGTTAGCAAACTCTTATTTTGTATGTAACAGTGTTTGTAAAATACAAATAATAATTATTTAAAAATGACCAATTACTATTATATATGGTTTATATTTATCAGAATAAGTATATGCATTGTGTCTGTCATTTCATAATTCATTTATAATACAATTTTATTAATACTTATACATGATTTAAATTTTCCTTTAGTTGAATAGATAATAGACGATTTCTTCCTAACCTTCTATTATTATTTTTTCTTTCTTTTCTTCTCTTCTTCTTTCTTTCTTTTTTCTCCCTTTTTAATTTAATTCTCAAGCATACATGTGAGAAACCGTCGCTCGACCTAAACATGGGCATGGCTTGGTTATTAACCGGAAACTGGATCAAGAATCATTACTGGTGGTTCTAGAACCGGAACTGGATCAGTTAATTCCACTGAAAAAAAGAAATAATAAATAATATTATATATATTTATTATCGTTTAAACTATTTTATATGAATAATAAAATTTATTATTAATTCACAATATTTAACAAGTTATAATCAAGAACACAAATAAACATAACTTAAAATCATATATAATTATTTTGTATAGAATTTTTCTCAAAGTAAATTGCTATTCCTTAATAATGTGAGAATATTTTTTGTATTATAATTTTCTTACCCTCTAGAGTATTTTGTAATCTTGTCTTATTAACTATAATTGATATTGGATGTGTTTGTATTTAAATATATGGGTATTCTAAATATATTTTTTAAAAATTTGGTTAAATAATTTAACACTTTTAGACCTAATAATTATTTATAATTTAAAATTTATTTTGTTAAAAACTAAAATCTATTTATTTATTTATTTATTTTTACTTGAAAAACAAAGATAGTTCTAAAATAGAAACCGATAATCAATGGTTTCATAGATCCGGACCAAAACTGTGGGAGAGATTCTAGTTTCGATTCCTTCTTTTGAATATTCGAAATCAACGATTCCAACTTAGTTCGGTTTGATTCAAATTCGATCCGGTTCTAAAAACCGTACCCATGTCGACACTCCGAAATGTGAAGATTGGCAAACTTGCGGCTGACTGTCCTAAGAAACTCAGAAAGTACCGCAATAGCATGCTTGATTGCGAGACAAGCCGTTTCCACTTTATATTTAAAAGCTAAAATCGTCCCGGATCACCCTCTTGACCATTCTAAATGCGGCTAAATGCGTACTTAAGCTTTCCACGTGTGGTAGGTCTAATATCTCATGTAAATAAAGTTTAGTATGAATTATGGAAGATAATTAGAATTAGTTTATAATATACTAATGATACAAATGCGATGTCAATACTCTTTTGGATTAATTAGTGAAAAATAGTCTTTAGTTACATGTTATTTTGATTTTTGGTTATTTTTAGACCAAATCATTACTTAATAATAGAATTAATTATAAAAAATTGACCTATGATTTGTCTATTTTGCAATTAGGTAGCCCGAGTTGTTTTTTTTTTTTTTGACAATTACCTTACCTGTATTACGTACCATCTTGTACCATCCCAATTAGCCGTTAGTAAAGGCATGTGAACATCACATACGTTAAAAAAACACACCAACCCAATGTTATTTCCCCTTCCCGCTCAAGAACAAAAAAAAAAAACCTAAATGATGATCACTCAACCCAAAAAATCATAATCCCAATTCCTTTCTCACATTTGCTTGGTGTTCTTCTATCCAAAGAGACAAACATCATATGATAGTAAGAAGTTGTATTTTGCTGTAGAATTCCTAACCCCCAAACACACAATCGTAGCCTCAATGGACCCTTGATTAATGCAAAGGCAAACTCTAAGTTTAATCGTATTCGCAGCTCTCCTTTGAAGTTAGAAGCACTGGTAAGTGTGTTGTTAATTCTTGTCATTATCAATGTTATTGTGTGTGTAGCTTGTTTGTTGGTATTGGTGTTCTTTGTTCGTGGTTTTGGTATGCCTTCTTCGTGGGAGAGTGTTTATCATCAAATGCTTGTCATGGTCAGAGAAAAGAAATTGTCAATGCATTCAAGGTATACTTCACATTACTTATTCCACTACATTATAAAGAATGTTGTAGTGAAGTAGACAAAAGTGAAGGTTAAAATCTCATATATTACTTATTACATCATCAAATATGTTATTTGTTGGTGTTGGTGTTCCATTATATCAAAGATTAAAGTGAAGGTTACAATTTCATAAATGTCATAATTTTTTGGTTGCACTATTTAGCCTTTGTCCTTATTTCATTTGTTATTGACATATAATCATTTATTTCAAGTTTTGAAATATTGTGGCGATGGTGATTCCGTACTCGTTTGACCTCATATTCACTATGGTGGGCAATTCATTAAAGGATTTGTTTAGTCCTATGATAGAGGTTCTATTGAGGATGAAGAAGAACATTGACCCGGATGTAATGGGTTTTCTTAAATTTGAAGATATTTTGACTCATTTAGGAGTATCAACAATGTCATTTACATATTATGTGGTATCCGGTCAATCATTTCATAACGACTTAAAGCTCATTCAAAATGATGCTGATGTTATCACAATGTTGGACCTACATTATTCAGTAGGAATGTACATAATTATGTTGTATGTTGATAAGCAACCCTTAGAGGTGGATGTTCTCAATCTAACTATCTTGAATGCACTAACAATGGAGGAGTCAAGCGCAAGGATGGTGGTGAGCTTTGTGATGTACACATGATGGAGGTTGATGGTCATGATGCACACAATCTCGACACAGATGAAGATGAACAGGAAGAGTTTAGGCTTCCAACTGAGGACGAAAGAGATGATGATAGGGTTACAAGGTTTGCCAATGAAGTCAATGAGGTAATATTTAGAGGTGATGACTGGGAAGATTGTTACCATTGATGATAATGACTTGCATAGTCTTGTAGTTTCAGAGGATGAAGGAGAAATGGATAAATATGTTGAATATAGGGAAGATGTTGATAACAAGCTAGACAGGTTTATTTTATGAATGAAATTTCCAAACATGAAGACCTTCAGGCAATGCGTCCTTGCTTGTGCTGCTATAAATGGCATAAAATGTCAATTTGGCTTGAATCATTCAAGAAAAGTGTCCATCCATTATGCTAATGAGTGTGGGTGGCAAGTGCATGGTTCTAAGTTTAGCGATGAAGAGACATTTCAAGTGAAGACATTTTACCCAAGTGCACTTGTCCTTGGGATTTCAATGACAAACAGATTACATCTACTTTCCTTACACAGAAATACCTGCATACATTTATGAAAATGGCCCAAAATGGGAAGTTAGTACTATTCAATGACATGTTATGAGGAATATTTTCGTAGACATTCCCACTCACACAACTTTCCATACAAAGAAAAAGCACAAGCCATTTTGGATGGTGATGATTCAAAGTAGTATAGCTTGGTGTATGATTATGCTAATATGGTATTGGTTCATGATCTCGGTAGTCGAGTAGATCAAATGACATGCATCTATGGAGGGAGCCACACCCACTGTAAGCGAATTTACATACGTTTCAATGCGCATAAGGTTGGATTTCTTAGTAGGTGTCGTCTAATTATTGGATTAGATGGTTGTTTTTTAAAAGGAGATTTTGGTGGACACATACTTGTAGCTATTGGAAGGGATAGGAATGAAAACATAAATTTAATTGCCAATGCAGTTGTTGAGTCACAGTATAAGGATTCATAGCGTTGATTCTTAGAGATCTTTGGTGATGACATTAGAGACCCAAATGAGCTTAGGCTTGTCTTTATTTCAAATAGGCCAAATGTATGTATATGTCATCTTTCCATCTTGTACGCATTGTTGAAGCATCCACCATTAAATGTTCTAACCATGTCATGTTATGTCATTTTTTTAGGGACTTGGCAATGCACTTGAGGAGTTTTTTCCAACATGAGAGCATCGATATTGTGTGAGACATTTATGAGAATTTAGAAAAGAATTTGACAGTCAAGAGTTTAAAGAAGCAATGTAGGTTATTGCAAATGCAACTACCATTAGGGTAGGAGATCAAATTGAAGCTATGAAGAATCTAAATGAAGTAGCATGGGAATGGTTGTCAAGGATTCTGGTAGAGCGTTGAATAAGTCGCATTTCACATATCATGTTAAATGTGATACATTAGTGAAAAACTTGAATGAGTCTTTAATCACATGATACTCAAGACTCGGAGATGCCAATAATCGATGCTAGAGTGGCATCGATTGTGTTTGATGAAATGGTTTAATTGAAAAGGGAGGGAATGAGGAGGTACGAGAAGTAAATTTGTCTTAATATGTTGAAACATATTGATAAGTTGATTGGTATTGCTAGAAATTACTCTGCAGTTACATGTACTACCAATCTGCATGAGGTTGATAATAGGTTTGAGCGCCATGCAATAGACCTAAACAAGCATACATGTACCTACAAAGTGTCAAAGTTGTAAGGATTACCTTGTAGACATGGTACCGTTGCCATTCTGAGGAATTCTCAAAGGCCTGAGAACTATGTCCATAAATGCTATAAGAAAACTACATACTTGTCAGCTTATGGGAAATCATTCCACCAATGCCTAATAGAGATCATTGGCTAAAGTCAAGGCATACAAAACCTGTACCTCCTAAATTTAGGCCTTAGCCAGGTTGGCCAAAGAAGGCACATAGATGAGGCAAAAATGAGCCACGAAATCCTAACACAATTAGTCGAAGGAATATAGTGAAGCGATATGGAAAATGTGTCAATGTTGATCACAACTCTCATTCATGTCATGCAACTACCACTGGTCCTACAATGTGGCAAAGACGACTTGAACACTGAAGAGAGGATGTGGTATGTATTGCTACTAAGCCTAACGTTTAGCATACAATAAGGATATGATAAATGCTATATAATTATCTTTATGCTTTATTAGTTAACTAGAGGTAATCATCAAGGCCAAGGAGCGAAAAACAACTAAAAGAGGTGGACAACGAGGTAGGGGTGATAAATGTTCAGAAGCTAGTGGGCCATCGACCTCATCATCTCAACCTGCTCTTCAAATTCCCCCATCACAAGTTATATACCCTAAATGTATCATGTTGGAAACTACTTATTTATGTGTTGCTTTGAAGCTAATTATATGCTATTTGAAATAAAGACACAAACAATAAACACCAGTAACATGGTTTTCCCAACTTACCTACAGTAGTTCAACTTGGGGGACCTTTGGTAGGGGAAGGAGTAGTGGATGTAGCGAATTGATTATAGGGGCAATCGAAAACATTTGGTGCACATGGAGGTTGTATTCATAGTAATTCTGTGTAACAAGGGGTACGTAGTGAATGAAGTAGAAGAACATGAATAGAAAGTTCAATTATCTATACAACATTTTTTTAGGTCACAATCATGTAACAACTTTTAACATAGCATGAATATGGCCAATGTTAACTTGACTAGGAATTTTGGTATTCAAAGTCATTTTGCGATTTTGTCATTAGGTTAGGTTTGGCTAGAAGTTTTTGCAATTTATGATGTTTTTTCCAGTAATGTGAGAACTATTATTGCATTTTATCATAGTTTAAAGATGATTTTCTATTATGTATTTGGGTTTGATGCAATTTCCTACACTTGAAAAATATATTTCGACAGTACAAGTATTGTGACTGCATTTATATGCAGTTTAAATATGGATGTCAGAAGGTTTATTAGGTTATAATGCACGTTTCTATGGTTACGAACTTTTTTCCTACAATATATATGATATTACTGCATTTTTCTATAGTTTAAATATGAAGTTATGTTGTATTTCATTCTAAACTTCATTTTTCTACAATTGAAAATATATTTCTGCAGTTTATATGGTGTTACTACATTTTTCTACAATTATGAGATTAATTTTTGCAATGTTTTTTGTTATAATGCATGTTTCTGCAGTTGGGAATATTTTTCCTACAATATATGGTATTACTACATTTTTCTGCAATTTAAATATGAATTTATGTTGTATTTCTTGCTAAACTTCATTTTTCTGCAGTTGAAAATCTACTTTTGCAGTTTGTATAGTGTTATTACATTTTTTTGCAATTATGAGATTAATTTTTGTAGTGTATTTGGTTATACTGCTGGTTTCTGCAATTGATATTTTTTTCCTGCAATTTATATGGTGTGACTAAATTTTTTTTGCAGTTAAAAAATGAATTGTTGTTTTATTTCTTCTTGTTAAAAATCTATTTCTGCAGCTTGTATGGTGTTACTGCATTTTTTCTAGTAGTTAAAAATGTACTTATTCAATGTCAATTAGATATGCGCCCTTTCTGATGTTGAGATAGAAAATCATGAAATGAAAGGAATCATAATGATGATTTTATTATACTCATTTAAATACATTAAATGAAAGATATGAAATTTCATTAGCCTTAGTTTCTTTGTAAAATTTCAATGAAAGTAATGAGAGGAATATATGGATGTAAAATATTCTCTTAATGATTGTGTCAATTGTAATATACTTTGTCAGTGTACTTGATTTGGTGAAATCGAACAACTAGAAGTAAAATGATCACCATTATAACTTCATAAACAAAATGTCTCATTTCATAATCTTTTGCCACAAATAAATAATGATATTAAAGGATTAAATATTGATACTACACAATTGCAACATCCCTCAGTTTGACTCAACAAGACTTGTGACCACGCTTGGTAGCCATATGCTTTGGTTAACCAATGAGTATAGATGTAATCATTAATGAGTACTAAAAAGGAACAAAGTCAATCTCAAAATAGCAAAACAAAACTCCATCTCTATTATTGTTATGCTTAATACAACCTATCATAAGTAATACAATAAACAACTGCGAAACAAGAATAAGTTTTCGTAACTTCTTCCTTTCATATTGCATGCGCTTCTACTCAACTTGGAAGTTTTCAATTGATTCCACTCCCTTTGCTTTGCTGTCTCCAATTCATGCTAAAGCTGACTAACTTGTTCTAGAATGCTTTTCCCAAATTTTAGACCATAGCTACATGTAGGTGGATCTATCCACCTGACTGAAGTAATTACAGCTTTCTGAAGCCTACATAATTAATGTGATTTCAAGTAAGCACATCTAAATATAGGAACTTTATGTTGAACAAATCATGAAAACATATACCTAATATCGAGGACATCCTTCAAATCTTCTTCCAAAACTCCTTGCCTCCCATGTTGATAAAATCACTACCCTTTCCCCCACAGTTGCAAGTCAACTAGTTCCTTTTTGATGAAACTGAATTGCTTGATAACGATCCACTACTCATTTTCTTAAATAAATTAATCAACTTTAACAAAATTATATAGACATGAATGCTGGAAGTACTTAGAAAAAGATAAACAGCTAAAACCCAAGCATAGCCAACATGCCTACACCTATAAACTTCATAATGGACTAGAATATAAATCAGAACTTAGTTTACTCTAATATACTTGATAGGTCCAGCTATAGAGCATTGAAACAAAATTGAATTTACAACTTGCTAGCTCTATTTTCCTCACTTTTTTAGCTCTTCATCTAATGAACCTTATTGGATATGATGTCCTATATTTATTTATTAGTTAATAGTTTAAAAATAGTTTAGTTAATAGTCTTATAGTTTTGTTAGATCCATAGCCGTTTTCGTTAGTTTCCTTTACGTTTTGTGGTTAGTTAAACTTCTATCCATTTGTTGAAGTAATAGTATAAATACCTAGCGTCAGTAACTAACTAAACACAAAAGTACATTTTAGTTTATCATTTCACTCATATAGTGTTTTCATCCTTTTATTTTTGCTTCATACACGAGATGGAAAATGCAGGAATTCTTCAAAACAATAGATTATCTCCATCCAAATCATTTTTTTTAGTAGGAAATCTAGCGTTTTCAATAAAACACGACCAAGGGTAATTTTCATAAACACCTTCTATGCATGAAATGGCATAAACTTTATAGCATTAAATTCCTACAAATTGATATGCAATTCTTGATAAGAAAAATTGAAAAAAAAAACACAAAGATGGTATATCCAACATGCATAATATCATTTGATTGAAAATTGTAGCTATGAGAATTAAATCATGTTGGACTGAAATCAAATTTGAGATGGAAGGGTTTCAAGGATACCATATATTATATGTCCTTAGATGAAGGTAATTGGTCTAATACAACTATTAAGCAATTAATGCTAGAATAATGACAAGAAACCTATAGAGAAGATACATATAACAAATCCAAATGATAAGAAACAACCTTACTCAATTGGAGAAGGAAGGTCACTTTCTTTCAGTTAGGGAACCCATTAATCTCTTTGTATTCAATTTTCACAATGTGATGGCAGGAACTTCTTCATCTCAGTAAAAGTGATTTACTATGCATATGTTGTTTCAAAGGAAATAATCTTTTGAAGAGAAGAACTAGGATTAGGGTTTTTTAGGCTGAGGAAAGGGAAATAACATTGGGCTGGTGTGTTTTTTAATGCACGTGATGTTCACATGCCTTTACTAACGACTATTTGGGATGGTACAAGACGGTACGTAGTACAGGTAAGTTAATTGTTAAAAAAAAAACTTGGGTCATATATTTGCAAAGTGCTAAAACATAGGTAAGTTATTTGTAATTTACCTTCAATAATATCAACCTCTTATAATAGATGGATGATGGAGGAACAAACTAGGGTGCAAGTTAGTGGGTTCGATGTCATCTGTAAGACCTATAGATGAAGGGTGGTAAAAATAACTCGAATCCTATGTCTTAGAAAGAGACATAATAGAGTTAGTATCAATTTTTAAGATTGTGATTTTATGTACTAAGACAATGTTAATTAAAATTATGAGTTACATATCAACTTAGGTATTAACTATTTTTTATCATAAAGCACGATAATAAGCATATCCAATTATGTATCGAGAATACTCAATGTGTTATAATATCTTTACATAATTACTCTCTTGATTAGGGTTATAGCTAATTAGCATATCAAATTTACAGACTAGATGTAACACCCCAAATTGAATTGAGGTGTGTATAATTGCCACATATAATACCTTATGTATTATACATACATGTATCCTTTTAAAGGATTATGTTTATGTCGAACATTACTAACTGATTTTAATTAATATAATCATTTAATAAGATTCTAGAGACAATTAGATTTGTAATAGGAAAACAAACTTTATAAAAATATTTCTAGTTTCCACTCATATAGGAGTAGATCAACTTTTATAACACAAAACAATACCATCATGTATCTCATATACCTTTCTTGATGGCACAACAAAGCTTTAAAGAACTTAATTACAAAACATATGGGTTCCACCAGGTCCCTAAAGAAAACAACAGGCTTAAAAAGATATAAATCTAGTTTTTAACAAAATAAAAACAAATACAAACAATCCCAAGGCCTTACTTCACTTCACTCCATAATCTTTAGAATCGCTCATACTTGAGTCAAACATCATCATCCTCTAAACCATCATCATCATCATATGATTAACTCCTAGAAACAAAAAATAATGAGCCAAAGTCTAGTACAATAGCAACACAAGCACACATGAGATGGTATACACACTTGATCTAATGCAATGCAACAAACAACAAATTATTATCTTTAAATTAAAGTGAAACAAACAATTTTGGAGCACTCACACTCCGATTACAATCCTTGGGAATCTGGAGGTCTTGAGTAACTGTAGCTACTCAGAAGGTTGACATAAGCAGTCTAAATACCTTTATCTCCTATGTTTAACTGAAAAGGAAATTAGTGTCATCTAGAGTTCACAAGCGTTACGCATCTCTACTCATTTCAATCATAACATCATTTAGTTTAACTAGTCCCATAAACGTGAACTAAATCATATTACTTCACCTCAAGCTTAAGTAGACTTTATTCCGATATCGCTTTCCTAATCAGCTACTCGCCTAGCCACTTATGAATTGCCATTACATCATGGTAGGAGGTGGCCTAAGCGCTTAACTATCATGTTCAACTTCGGATAAGTTTGTCGTTCCCCAAACCGAATTAAATGACACAAGCACAAGCATCACTCAATTATTAAGCCTGTCTTTAAGTTTTAGTTTATTATGAATACTTATCTTAACAAACAATGCGCAAGTTACTATATACCTTTCATAAATGAAATCCAAATAGAGACAAGGGATAGGTCAGAGGCTATCTTAGAAGATAATTTAGGTATTCATATCTGTACAAGAATTAAACTCCTATGAGCATTTAACTTAATTATCCATTTCATCAAACTCATTTATAACCCTATTTGATCAAAAACTAAGTAAGTACCTTGCCATGAGTGCTAAAATCGCTCCAACCTGGATACGAATCTCTTTCTGTCAATTATTTCTTTTCTCTTTGTTTAAAATAATTTATTGTAATAACATCATCACCTTTATTGGCTTATAGAAAACATTCATTTTCTTAGCAAATAAACATTTGAAATTCCCCATATTATTTAAGGTTTAATGTAACAATCATTCTAAGCGAATAACAAATTATTAAATCTATATTAACTTAACCTTAGCCAAGTTGATTAGATTTAATCATTTAATTCAATTACTAAGTCAAGTTAATAACCTTAATCAATCTAATTTATTTTAGCTCATTATTTAGTCAAATTGAACTTAGATTTATTTACTAAGTTCATTTTATGCGTAAGATTCATTTTATGTTTAAATCTAATTCTTCACTTAATTATATAAATTAATTAACATAATACATTAACTATCATTTATCTATTTCATTTTATTTTATTTCTATTTTATTCAAATTCTTATGAAGAACACGGGTAGGTACACAAGCTCTGTTTCACGCCATGTATCAACATATGAAGAAGCACAACCAACTACATAAGTCGTGTTTCTGTCGTGTTTTGCTTCATTTGAAAACCATAGGAGAAGCACAACAAGATATAATGAGCCATGTTCCTATTGTATTTTACTTGATAATTTAACATTCAAGAATCAGAAAGAAACATGGTGAGATACAGCGTGCCGTGTTCCAGTGGTGTTTCTCTTTAAACTGAAAACAAATAAGAAACATGAAAAAAAAATCACGGTTAGAGAGAAGCACGGCAAGATACATTGAGTCGTATTCTTGCCGCATTTCTCTTAAAACATTACATGTACGAGAGAAATAGAAAGAAACACGGGGATATAAGAGGTACCGTGTTTTAGCCATGTTTGTTCTAAAAAATGCACATGTAAAAAGAAACAAAGAGAATTACGGTTGGATAGTTGAGCTATGTTCTAGCCATGTTTCTTCTCGTGTGTTAAAATTTTTTTTTTTTTTTTTTGAAAATTTCAAAAGGCACGACCATATATAACTTTCCATGTTTCCCCCATGCTCTTTGCTCTATTTTGTGTTTGATAACTCAACCTATTTTACTACTTGTTTTACATCATATGCCAACATTTAACATCTATACTCAACATAATAAGCTTAGAATCATTATTTATCACATCTCTATACATATTCTTACTTTGTAATTCATCAAAATCCTAATTTTTAATATGCATGATTTCACTTAGATTTTAGCATATAACTTTATACATTACAAGTTTATCTCAATTCCTACTTATAACTAGCATCAATTCATTTATTAATATCTTTTACTGAAATGTTACATATACATATAACATGTGCACCTATAATATGAGAACCATATTGGAAGTTAGAGATTACAATACTCTACTTATTTATTAATATCTTTTACTGAAATGTTACATATACATATAATAGTATTATTGAAATTTAACTATGGAATTCGATTTTCCACATTCCACCAAGATCGTAGAGAATTGGTATCCCTTACCAAATAGTAAAAAGGGGGTTCCAATCCTACAAAATGTAAAGTCTCAGCTATTTATATAAATTATTCAAAATTGTGTTCTAAGTTCTTTGCAACCTAGCTTTCTATCTTCATGAAGATATGATAGAGAACCATTCTTCACACATTCTTATCCTAATCTTAGCTATCGTTATTCCTATACAAAAACTATAGGGGGGGTGAGCGAAACCACAACTCAGTGAGTTCATTCCTCACTACTACCGGTTACGCAAGTTATCAAGCATTAATTAAACATTCATGCAAATCTATCTATATGCAATGTGAATGCAAATGTAATGAGTGCAAGAAACACATCTATGGGTGTCCGGAGCCATAAATGATGTAGATTTACGCTGTCTACATATCAGTTGTCTCCCATACTTAAGTGTATGGGACACCTCATCTTACCATAAACGAGGTTGTCGAGTAGTAGCATCCATCTAGACTTCTTTAATGCTTATGTGTCATTGGTAAAAATGCAATATTCCCAACATGTTCCCGTGATTTAGCTGGTCAATATTGGTTAATATTTAAATTGATTATCACAAAATGGCGAACCAAACTAACCATCACAATTAATGGCGAATCAGTTAAGTAGAACATCTAATGCCAAAACTGACCATCATTAATCAATGGTGAATCAAGCAAGTAGAACATCTACTCTAAAATTGACCATGACCAATCAATGGTGAATTGGGTAGGTAGACCCCAAGTCAGGCAATATCTACCGCCACTTGACAAGTGGACCCCAACTCAAGCAACGTCTACTATCAAAACAATACTCGGCAATGTCCAACGTTTATTTCATAAAATCTTTTGGTAAAACTCGTTTAAGAGATAAAAAGGATGACTTGAGATTCTCTAAGTCGTAGTCTTTCAAAAATACATTTCAAAGATACATTCAATTGCAAATCGAGACATTACCTATAGGGGTTCCAAGCACATGCGAAGAGTATATCCGATTTGTTTAGTCGAGTGATTATACTTATCCATTTATCTGGGTGATCATGTGGATGGTGGCATTCACAACAATTAGTCACTCATCAGACAAGTAATACAACCAATCATAACAACAAGCAATAGCAAACACAAGCAAATAGCATATTATCAGAAATCCCTCACTTGAACATTCTTGGTTACTTAATACGTCCTTGGAAAGTACTTGGGGTTTGAGAATGTAGGCTCAAAATCTCCTATGAAATGAAGTAACAATTGCTCATTACTGATTTATAGTTTTATAATAAGTCTTTATTATTTTTAGTCTTATTTTTTCATTTTTTATCCAAATTTTAACTTATGAAATATTTTAAGTTCTATTTTGCTTAATAATTTTATTATTAAGCTTTGATTAGTTATGTAGTTCTTTTTAGTATGTCTACCTTAAGATGGTTGGTGTTTACTATTTATTATTTATTTTCATTTTACTTGTTCTGATTTCAAGTAATATTTTTATTTTTATTTAGGGCGTTTTCTTCATTCTAATTTATTGAAGTTTCTCTTCTGTTAATGTCCGTATTGATAGTGAATTTTTATTTATTATTTCTTCGTTTGTCAACCTTATCTATCTTCTGTAAATTGAAATTTCTATCATCTATATGGTTATATTCTATCATTTAATTACTAGTTTATTTTTCTAACATATTCGTAGGTTCATCGAGTTTAGATATATAAAATGTTTACTGAACTTAAATTTTATTTTTAAGACCATAACATGTACGGTATCATGAAGAATAGATAAAATAGAATAAAGAAATAAAATAAATTTAGTTTTATACATTTACTTGTTCTTAAGGATATATATCTATATGTATATATATATATATATATATATAATAGGTGTATGTATGATCAAATATGTTAAAAAAAAAAAATTAAGAGTGCAAACTGAGTGCATAGGGCTAGGACTAGGGTGCCCATGGAGTGCCTCTAGAGTGGGCATGAGGTGGATGCAGGGTGCTCATCGAGCGTATATAGAGTGCTCATGGAGTGGGCACCGAACACCCATGGAGCACATGGTTGAGTGCTCATTTTTTGTGTGTGTGTGTGTGTGTGTGTGTGAGAATGTTCTGACAGCTTTTTGGTGATTTTTTTTTTTTTTGCAATATCTCGTTTTTAATCCAATTTCGACGTATAAATAGTCGATTTGATAGTACTATTTTGAGTGATTTCCATTTGTTGTGTTTTTTTCAAGAAAAAAAATGTGTAAGATGTTCAATTTTATAAATCAAGTCTGCAATTTTCAGGTGAAACATGATAGCTCTAATTAAAATTTGTTTTTGTGATATCTAACTCATTTATAGTCCGTTTTTATGAATAAATGGTAGTTTTTACAGGATTTTTAGAGTATAATCCATTTGTGATGTTGTTTTCATTAAACAAGATCTCTAAGATTGAGAAATTACAAGATCAGTTATACAAATTCGTGAAAATCTAACAGCAAAATATGAAACTTTGTTTTTGCAATATCTAATTCCATTTCTTATCCCTTTTTAACAAGTGAGTAGTCAATTTCATAGGATTTTTCGTGTACTTTCCATTGGTGGGGTTATTTTTAGCTTAAGATAAACATATCAATACAGTTTATTCATATAGTTCAACGTCTTTCATGATTGACTTAACAAGCTTAGTTTGATTTTCTTCTCCTTTTTTATATGAATTTCCTAAGCTTATATTTCTAAATAAATGGTCAAGAATCATCAACACAATGATAAATCAACTTATCAACTTCACACCATAATCATTTACTCAATCGGATTTACATGTTCTCCTAAAATCATTCAATCATCAACACAATGGTAAATCAACTTACCAACTTCACACCATAATCATCTACTTAATCGGATTTACATGTTCTCCCAAAATCATTCAATCATCAACTTAGTTTCTTGACTTGAACACAATGTACCTTTAAGTTGGTATGAGTTTACCTCGGTTGGATAATTGAGTGTGAATAGCTTCTCCTTCTTATTGTGGACCAAAACCTATGTTAGGAGATAATAGAATAAGTGGTTGGAAGTTTAGAAATAAATTAGCTAAACTAACTTCATCCTTACCTTTAGTTCTTGATCCCTGGAACTTTGATGAAGTTAAGGAAAATCAAAAGCTATTTCACTTTGGTTTCTTGCTGCTAAGGAGTGAAGCTTATATCATGAACCAAAGTAAGAAGAATAGGGGCTGTTGTTGCTCTGTTTTTCGTATTCTTCTTTTATTCTGTCACAATAGAGATTTTGGAGGAGAAATGGGGTTGTTTGTGTTGGGTTTAAGGTCTTATTTTTTGATCACTTGTTGATGATTAAATGTGTTTGTCCTATTGCTAATTACTACCTATTTATATGCATCAAAACAAAGATTATAATATGTTTCAAATGGGCTGTTTAGGCACACTAAATAGGATTGTAAGGGCTATTTTTCGACCAAATTTATGACAGCGACAAAGTCGGTTGTATGAGTTATTTTTCAGATTTCCTTAAGTCAATAATTTACTATCTATGTGTACATTTAGTGGAGTTTCATTGGTAGATATTGGGTCAAGATTTTTCAAATTTTGTGAGCTAAATTCCTATTCTATATGAGCTAAAATTGGTGGAGATTTGGGGGCTACGAATTTGTTCTTGGATGCTACAATTTGTGTAGGCTGTTTGTTCTTCTTACTGCAACTGTGTTTCTCCTTATTTGCTGCTATTCCACGAAAATTCTGGTGGGATTTGGCTCCAGTTGGCAAGCTATTTTTGAACTTATGAGTGGTTCATTTAATGCCTAGCTCGTTTAGTGGTTATTCATTGGTTTTCAAGTCCTTATCATTTGAAATTTCAAGTGTAATTTGCTTAACTTGGGAATGCTTTCAACGTGATTTCTTCATGTAGTAGCAGCTGTAGTTCCCAGCTTGATTTCCCACCTTGATTTGATTTGTCTTGTGTAGTTTAATGCTTGTTAGATTAATTAATTAAGTAACTTGACAAATACAAAGTCATACGCGTATTTGTATATCAGTTATGTGGGACCTTTTAGATTATTTATAAGTTCAAATCTTGAATTTAAAGTTTACGCGATTAAATAATTTTTGAGTTTTATCTTACGCGATTAAGATTTTCTAAGCCTAATAGGTTAAATTAGGGTTTTAGTACCTATAGACTCTAAATTTTCTAACTAGATCATGAAGAAGATATAATAGGAGAACAATGTCTAGAAAAGGTTTTTCTTTTTTTTTTTTTTTAATCTCTTGTTTGTATATATATATATAGATATATATACACTTTTTGAATATATCTCTACCACTATATTAATTACATTATTTGATTTGTCTTATCATGCCCTCATAAGATGGACGACGATGGAGTTAGTCCAATCTTGGTCTTGAGTGAGTGGAACTGAGAGCGAGCAAGAAGCTTCGTAAATGCATGAGCGAACTAATCTGAGGATGAGATGTGGGAGACATGAAGTGAGCCATTTTGAACTTATTCTCGTATAAAATGATAGTCAAGGGCAACATGTTTCATGTGCAAGTGGAAGACTGGATTGAAGCAGAGGTTTGTGGCACCAACATTATCACAATAAATCACTGGTTGATGAAGGAGAGTGACACCAAGTTCGGTTAGGAAGGAAGACCCAATGTAGTTTGGCAGCTGTAGCAACAATGGAATGAAAGTCAGCTTCAATGGAGGAACGAAGAACTATATGTTGTTTCTTAGAGCTCTAAGAGATGGGATTGTGATCAAGATAAACAATGTAAGCACTGGTGGAGGTGTAATCATCCTTGTTGCCAGCCCAGTCAGCGTCAGAGAAAGCATGCAAATTAGGATGAGAAATGCGACGATGTGTAATACCATGATCCAAGGTGCCATAGAGATATTGAAGAAGCCGTTTAACTACATTCCAGTGATCAGCGGTTGGACGATGCATAAATTGAGAAAGTTTATTTACAGTGTAAGCAATATCTGGACGAGTAAGAGAGAGATATTAGAGACTCCCACCAATAGTTCGATACTCTGTAGGATTAGTTAAGGATGTGCCTGCACTTAAGGTGAGTGGTGGATGGATAGTTAGAGGCGTTGAGACATGTTTAGCTTAAGTCATATGAGTTTTGTGAAGAAGACCAGCAATGTACTTCCTTTGACTTAGAAATATACCATCAATGTGAGGAATGACTTCAACACTAAGAAAGTAGCTCAACGTACCCAGATCCTTAATAGAGAACCAATGAGAACGTTGTTGGATGAACTTGTATACAGCTTGGTTGCTATTCCCAGTGATAATGATGTCATCAACATAGACTAAGAGATAGGTGAGAATGCCATGATTGTTGAAGATGAACAAGGAAGTGTCAGCCACTGAATTAGTGAAGCCATAATCGAGAAGGAATTGGTGTAGCTCATGGTACTAAGCACGAGGCGCCTATTTGATACCATAGATGGCTTTATGGAGTTTACACACATGATGAGGATGATCATGATCAACCAAACCTGGTAGTTGAGACATAAACACATCCTTTGTATGAGTACCATGAAGAGAAGAATTATTGACATCAAGTTGTCATAAGATCCAGCCATTACTAAATACAAGACTGAGAACCAGGCGCACAGTGGTGGGTTTGATAACAGGACTGAATGTTTCAGTGTAGTCAACTGTAGGCTGTTGATGAAAGTCTTTGGCAACTAAGCATGTTTTGTACCTGTTAACAAAACCATTAGGCAAGTATTTAGTGCAAAAAATCCACTTACAACCTAAGTTTTTAGGATGAGGAGCAATAAGTTCTCATGTGCCATTACGAATGAGAGCATCAAATTCCTCGGACATTGCTTTATGCCACTTGGGATCCTTCATGGCTTGACTGATGGTGGTGGGCTCAAGTATACGTTGATGAAGTTCGGCGTTGAGATTAAGCTTTTGGATTGGTTTATGGATATTGTGTTTGGATCGAGTCATGATGATTATGGGTGATGAGGGTAGGAAATTGTGTATGTTTGAAGAAGTATTAAGTTCAGTAGATGAAGGAGGATTGAGGCTAGATTGTGGAGGAATAGTACTAGACGAAGGGGAAAACTAAACAACAGTATTATATTACAAAGCTGTAGGGATAGGCAGGGTAGATGTGGCAGAGCTAGAACGGGCAGCAAGGGGAAAGTGATAGAACATCATTTGGACACAGTGGAAGAGGAGGCACAAGGAAGAGAGGGATGAGAAGTAGCAAAAGGGAAGATAGATTCAACAAATCGGACATGATGAGATGTATACGAATGATTTGTAGAGATATGAGACAAAGATATGCACTTTGAGTGGAGGAGTAACCAACAAAAACACACAGAGAAGAACGGGATTCAAGTTTGCGAATGGTGTAAAGACGAAGCCAAGGATAACAAAGACAACCAAGACTACGAAGTTTATGATAGTTTGGAACAGTACCAAAGAGTTTGAAAAATGGAGACACATTTTGAAGGGTAGGAGTAGGGAGATGATTTATAAGATAGATTGTAGTAATAAAAGCAAAGGACCAATACATGAGAGTCATAGATGCATGAGATAATAGAGAGAGACCCGTTTCAACAATATCGATGATAACGTTCTAAGTATCCATTGTGTTTCGGTGTGTGAGGTGGAGAAGTAAGATGAGAAATACCATTGACTGTTAAGAAGGATGATAAAGCTTGATACTCCCCTCCATTGTCAAAATAGAGTGTTTTAATTGAATAATTAAAGAACTTTTCAACAAGAGCCTTGTATCGAACGAAAACATCTTAGACATCAGATTTTCGCTTAAGAGGATATAACCAAATGTATTTTGTAAAGTGATCAAGAAATATTATGTAATATTTAAAATTATCAATAGATTGAACTGGTGACATCCAAACATCAGTAAAAACAACCTCAAGAGGTGAAGAGGTAGAGAGTGAAGAAAAAGAAAAAGGCAATTTATGACTTTTATTATAGTAATAAGAATTACAATAGAACTCCCGATTCGAAGAACTAGAAACATCTAAATTGGCCGAAGATAAAATATACTTAAAAGTTGACACAGATGGATGACCAAGCCTGTGATGCTATGTAAGCACAGTGGTTTTGATAGTGGAGAAAGCAAGCAACGGTGAGGAAGAGGTTGACCATTCATAAATACCACCCTTAGTTTGACCTGTTAGAAGTATTGCTCAAGTACACAGGTCCTTCACATGAAAAGAAGATGGTAAAAATTCAATAGAGGTATTATTGGTTTTGTAAAATTGAGAAATGGAGATCATATTGTGTTTCATAGTGGGAACACATAGAACATTAGAAAGTGTAAAAGAGTAACAGGGAGTGTTGAGACATGTTGAACTAGTGTGTGTAATAAGAAGTTCAAAACCATCACCAATCATAATCTCGTATGTGCCATCATAACTATTGTGAAGAGCAAGATTGTTAAGATCAGCAGTGACATGGTGCAATGCACCGCTGTCAAGCAACCATGGATAACTAGAATAGGTTGAGTTAGCGGCAAGAGCTTGTGCTTGCTAAGAAGGTGTAACGTAAGATTGAGCTGATGCAGTAGGTTAGGTGGTAGTTGTGCATGTCGGTATTGTTGGCGAAACAATAGGCATTATGAAACAACATGTCCTTATGTACGACACCACTAGTATCTACCAAGAAACTGTCGGGCTGAGCGGTGTACCTGAGTGTTAGCAGGTTTAGTGGAATGTGTTGAAGCATGGGTAAATCGTTGAGATGAACCATTGACAGACCAAGTAGGACGGTTGCGAGCAGACCACTGATTTGAGCGCATGTTGGAGATATGTGCAAATGCTAATAGAACAGAGGACCTTGAAAATTTTTGAAGAGCCAACTCTTTATTGATGAGTTTTTCATGTAGTTTGTCAAAGGAAATGACAGTGTCACGGTAAGTCCCGAAAAATTTCAGTAAATAATTCCAAAATAAACATTGAAGATAAACTCTAAAAATGACTCTAAATTAAAACTGAACTTCGACTAGCCCTAAATCACGAATGAATCTAGAAATTTCTTAATCTTGAGAAAATGAGAATCCTTAAAAATAAAATAAGAACTCAACAGTCTTTAAATCCAAAACCAATACATATGACAAATTCTATACTTAACTCTGACTTGTAAAATCGGGTAATATAGAACCCAAAAATAAATTATTAAAAAGTAAATAACGATAAACCTTTGAAAATAAAACCCAACTCAAGAATTCCAAAAATGTTAAGAAATATTAAATACTTACAAAAATAAAATTTAAATAAATTTGTCAAGCTAAATGGGTTGTATAAATATAAAACCTCAGTTTCTAAATTGACAAAGATCTAAAACGAAAATTCACCGGGAACCCTAAATGGAATATTGTAGTTTAAGTCCGGCAATCTCGCGCTCTTAGCCCTAGAGGCTGGGGTGTGGTTTAAGTGTGTAGAGTAACTCGTATTAATATAAGGACGCTTAAAAATATCAAATTGGTAAATTTTTGACATATTTTGAACCCGTTCGGATACAGACTTTGAAAAGCGTGTCCCAAGGCTCAAGATATCAAAAATATACCATTAATACCATTACACTCTTATTTTCATAAGGATTTCAAAAATATCAATTTTATAATTTTTCGATGATTAGAGATATCTAATTTTGCGATTATATTCGTATTTCTTTACTACTGGTAATTAACTAGTCTTTTACACTATTTACTACTATTTGTTATACAATTTTACACTACTCTTGTAAATCCTTTTTTTTTTTTAGATAAATATTTTATAGATCATAGAAAATTCTATTTTTTTAAAATTTAGTTCGTTTCAGGTTTTTACGGGATCAGTTTCTATTTAAAGACCCAATACTAAAAATAAAATAAATTAATTTAATAATTAAAAAATATTTTTATTTTCATAAAATAACCTTTTAGAATTTTTCGAGTCATAAAAAAATCAATTACAGCTCATATTCATGTATTTTGATCATACTGGTAGCTTATTTGATAAGTCACTAAAATAAATAAAAAAATAATCTTCTTTTAATTATGAAAATTCTGCTACAAAAATTTGGAATGCATTTTTCTAATTTTTTTATAAAAAAAAAACTTTTACAAACCCATACCTATAATACACTATTCACACATCGCCTCTTTTTCATTTTACTATTTCTATACTTCATTTATCACTTCATGGCATATTTTTAAAACTTTCTTGCTGCCCTTTTGTCCTTTAAAACACTCCAAATCTGATTAAAACAAACCTATTTCAATCCTTCTTTAATGAGTAACACATATACTTGGTTACATATTACAACTTCAAGTCAAAAACTAACTAAATTTCCCTCCCTCTCTCTTTCAAGGTTCACGCCAACCATAGTGTATGTATCAGCTGCCTTTTTTTTTTTTTTTTTTCTATTTCATTTTGAGTGTCTTTAGCTCCTCCTATCTCTCAATATATACCCTCTCTCATTCATACCTTTAACCCTTTAGCATTTTTTTCAATTTTCCTCTCTATTTCCTCTCTTTCTCTCTTCATTGGCTCTTGTTCTTGTAAGAGGACCTTGCTGCCCACATTCTATATGTGAGCTTCCACACATATTTCTTCAGGATCCTTAAGTAAAACTCTTATTCAAAGCTTCCATAGTTGATGTAGGTGGAGTATAGTGAGAGTTTCATGCATCAAATGACTTTCCATAAGCTTAAAAGCTAAGGATGATGATGCAAAAAAAAAAAAAAAAAAAAATGAAACACTCATCTTACTCATGATTATTCTCTTGTGATCTTATTATTTTCTTACTAGAAATGGTTATATTTTGTAGATATAACTTTTATGTAACTTTGATTATGTTTATGTTTAGATCTATGAGTTTATATCTTACTACCATGGATTTCTCCTATATTTATATTCATAGTAGGTGTAGATCTTGGTTTTGAATTCAAACAAAAATAGTGATTTTCGTATCTAAGCAAGACCTATATTTAAAAACCCCTTTCCAAGTGTCAAAATGGAAGTTTTACATTAAATAATGAAGGCTTAGTGGGTATATATCATCAAGACTTCATTTTATATGATTCAAAGGCAATTTGTCAAAGATTATTTTTCAAAACTAAAATTCTATTTTCGGATCTAGACCAAGGCATAATTTAAAAACATGTTTTCCAACTCAAAAATGAAGATTTTATTCAAGATATGGAAGGCTCTTAAGATAGGATATGTAAAGGATGAATTTTCATAAGTTTAGATGGATTTTATCAAAATATATGTCCAAAAACAAATTTTGTAAATTCGGATATAAACCCAAACCAATTTTGGAAACCTATTTTTCAACACTAAAATGAATGATTTGTTTAAAATATGAAAGGCTTGTGGAATAGGTACCAATAAGAGATGTTTTTGGTAAGTAAATGGTAGATCTACTGATTCTCAAAATAGGAAGAGATTACAAAATATAAAATTTAAGTTTTATCCTAATCTTGTGAAATTCGTGTCTAGGAAATGATGATATGAAACCTCTATTTTTCAAACTCAAAATGAAAGTTTTACTAAAGGAATGAAGTCCTTAGTGGCTAGATATGGTTGAGCCTTAAGTTTCTAAGTATCAAATGAGTTTGCTTGAAGGAATCACCACAAGAATAATTTTTACAAAATTCGAATTTTGGGATAAACCATATTTAAAAACATATTTACAAAGTATAAAATGGGAATTTTTATTGACGAATAAAAACCTTAAGAAATATACATAATGAGGACTTAATTTTAACAAGAATAAATAAATTTTTATCAAGGAATTTTTCTAAAAACAAGTGGGAATTGTCAAGAATGCAAGATTAGCTTTTCTAAATTGATTTTTCATAAGTCTTACAAGGAAAAAGTTTTCTAAAAATTTTTTTTATTAAATATCATCAAGAACATGTACATATATATCTCATGACATATCATTTATGATAGTAACTTGTTCATATTGCATGTATACTTGCCTTGGATAGTAAAAACTTCATAAACTTTCACAAAATCAATTTTCTAATTTGGTTTTCGCTACTTTTCTGAATTGATAAGATCTTTTCAAAGCTTAAAAGTTTTCAAAACTTAAATATGATACTATAATTAGATAGATCTTTCGAAGTAGATACAAATCGGTATATAATTTGCTAAATTCCCAGTTAAAATGACCAAGTTGTGGCCATTTTAAGTTAGAATTTCTATATAGGACGTGAATTACAAACTTGATAGTTTGTATGAGATAGAATGGATTAGTTTTGAGTTGAAATACTCATTTGGGTATTTCTTTCATTAGGTAACTTTGGTTTCGAGGATTCATTGCCAACCGACTATTACAATTAAAAGACTAGAGTCCAATGGACATATGAATTTTCCTCTTATTTTGTTACCTTGTTTGTGCTTGTAGCTAGTTATATTAGAATTATAAGAACAAGATAAAAACCGATATGAATGGGGATGGGATAGATAATGAGACTTTGATGTATGTATGCCAAAGAACACTAAAGCATGTCGAAACCATGAATCGATTGGATAATTGCACTGTTCATATTGTTATTGTTTATGTGTATGATATTGGTTGGTCACTCTAAAGAATGTATGAATAACTTGACCTAAGCAAAAAATAAATAAGTCATGCATCGCATCGGTCGAGTCACATTTAGTAGCGTGCTACTCCTATGCAAGAAGATCGGTATTGTTCGAGGTCACGTTTGGAGAATGAGACCTAGTATCAGAGTTCATTCATAGGGAACTAAAGCACACCAAGGATGCATCCCATGAATGAGTCAAGCCGAGTCGATTGCTAAAAGCTGGGGGTGCTCGGTGACTAGCAGCAGGTCATGTAGACTTCCAATACCATCCTTAACCCTTAGATACGGAGGGCGTAAATCCGTTCTGTGTACAGTTCCAGATACCTATACATAGTTGTCTGCTCATGTGTTTGTTCATGCATAGCATATGGATTATTTATAACTTGCTTGTTATGGTACGAAATTAAGGGAACTCTCACTAAGCTAGTGTAGCTTATACACTAATAGATGTTTGAATGAACGTGTTGACTTAAGAATGCTACCTGAGAACCGAGATGTCTGGAGTCGAGTATGATATCAAGGTTCCAGTAGGAAGTAAGAATACTTGAAGATATTAGTTATGTTTTGTGAATTACTTTGTAATAGTTTTATGTAGTGAAATCTTTTGATGAATTATAATTGAAGTATAGTGAATTGTATTTCCTTTACATTGTTACTCAAGTTGTATCAATATAAAATGTATCACTCTGATATGTCTCCTCCATGTGTTAGACTCCTTGTACATAGTATGGAAGCCTTCATGTGACTGAGGTTGTCATTCCTAGGCTTTAATATTGTGCACGACAAACTACCATGTTTAGGGTACTCTTCGGGGCGTGAAAGTTACGACTATTTATTGCATCTATTACAGATTTATAATTTTCATCAAGTCCTTCCAAGACTTTTTCAATCAAATCTTCTTGATCTAGAGGTTTACTAGGGCAGCAAGCTCATATGCATGAGTTTTGATAGCTTGCATGTAATCTATGATAGAAAGAGAGTCTTTAGTGATGTTTTTCAGATTATCCTTGAGTTGCTTGATGTGTCTTCGAGAAGGTCGAGCATAAGTGTTAGTGAGAGTTTTCCATGTCTCTTGAGATGTTTTTGATTGAGTGACAAGTGGCACAATATTTGGTGAAAGAGTACTTATAAGATCTTCAAATAAAAGTTTGTCCTGTCTTAGCCATGTTTGATATGCTGGATTGGGAGTGATTATGTTATTAACTGTGATAGTGGCTGGAGGAGAAGGATGAGAACCATCAATAAACTTCTGCAGGTCATAGTTGATTATAATTGCTTCCATTTGGGTTTTCCAAGAGAGATAGTTTGTAGAGGTGAGTTTGATTAAGTTATAAATTGTGATCATAGTTACTGGATTTGAAGGTTCTTGAGTGTTTTGAATAATAATGGAAGAGTCCTCGTTTATCATTGGGAATGAAAGAAAAAGGTTAACAAGGATTAAGAACCTATGATGGAAATTTTTACATAGCATGGCTAAGGCTCTGATATCATTAAGAAGATATAAGAGGAGAACAATTTCTAGAAAAGGTTTTTCCTTTTTTTTTTTCAATCTCTTGTTTGTACATACATATATATATATATATATATATATATACTATTGGAATATCTTTCCTACCGCTATATTAATTACATTTTTTACTCTTATTAATTACATTATTTAACTGTATTAATTACATTATTTGACTAGTCTTATCACATGGTGCAATGCAAATATTTTTTTGAAGTCTAGAGTATTAGTTACGGATCTGTTTTTATTCTTATCGCGTATTTATAACACTAGTGGTTCATCTTTTAGTTATCGTTTTATAATCAATAGGTTCTATAAATAAATTGTCTTTTATCGGATTTGAAATTTATGGCTACTTCTAATTATATTTTGCGTTGTTGGCTCAAGATACAAAATCTTATCTTTGGAATTTATTAGAGTCAAAGAATTTTCTATTCGGGTTTTTAAACCATAAATGAGTTTATTATTACTCATAGGTTCATTCTAGTATTTTTATTGGGTTATAAGTTTAATATCTATTTTACATTTACTACTATGTTTATTTTACTAGTTATAAAAATTCTCGGGATTGTAATGATTAAATCAGGATTTTAGTCTCCATAGACTCAAATTTTTTTTGACTAAAATATTGGTATAATTCAAATATTTAATTAAAATTTAGATTCTTAGATATTGATAAGTTTTTTATCTTCTCGCGCATTTTATAATTATAATGATTTATCTTTAAACTGTCTTTTTATAATCAATAGGTTCTAAAAGTTAATCATCTTTCATTATAATTAATATCTAAGATCAACTATGATTACTTGTTGAGTTATTGATTCGTGTTGTAGAATCCTATCCTAAGAATTATTTATTTAAATAATTAATAATCATATATTTTCTAATGCAAATTAAGGGTTTTAAAATATAAAAAATAACTTGGAAACCATTATATCATTATTTAGTTAGTGTAGAATTTATTTTCTAATCATTAAACTTAAGATAAAAGGGTTTTGAAGATTACAATGACGATTGATCTATTATTGATCGTTGATTGTCTAAGGTTATAAAAATTATATCATGTGTTTTTGAAATTTTATTGGTAAGGATTCTAATTTTTCTAACTATAATCAAATTTGTTCACACAATATTTTAATAATTTTAAATCGCGAAAAATTGAGAGTGATTTCTGCGGCTTTTTATTATAGTTCTTTATAATTCTAAATCATATTTTTGGTAATTATTCTCATCAGTTTATGTAAAATTAGGGGGATTACATCCCCTTCCCCCCACCCTTCCCTTTCCACCCCCTTAAGAAAAGTTTCGTCCTCAAAACTTGCAGGGGTTTATCTACATTCTATCATTAAAATTTCTTTTGTTATAGACATTCATCTCTTTGCTACAGTCTTCCATATTTCCACAATTATGATGTTAGTAAAACATCCTTGATGCTATTAAGATGATTATCTCTAATATGACCATATCGATAAAAATTGTCCTTTTATCATCCTAAGTGTCTCATCAACTTATGAAATTTGTCTTGAAAATTAAGCAATCCAAAAAAACCCTAATATTCAAACTCAATTGAATTTAACTAATATTTATTCTTCATTCAATTTTGATTTGGTTCACTAAGGCTACCCACTATGAAGTTTAAGATTAACACATTTAACTATTTAAATAACTGAAGTTCAATTTTGATTCAACTCACTAAAACATCTATTATTGACTTTTAAAGTTATGCAATTCAACCTTTGTAAAGTTTACACATAAACAATAGCATAGAATTGCATGCATAGGAACAAATTTAGTTTTTTGAGAGAGGAAGGGGGATATGATGGTATGTTTTAATGTGTCAAAAGTGATGTACTATTATACATAGTTAAGTTTTTTGATGTATGGTAGTGGGTTCAAACCTCATAATTATTGATTTATCTTTTTAAGGTGTGTTTCTTTTTAAGTTTATTCTTTTTCACAATAAATAATAACATTAAATTCATTTATTCGAATTTTATATTTTACTGGATAAAATTTCTTGAATTTCTATTTTTTTATTGGTAGTACTTGATAAATATTAATTATATTACCCATATTATAAATGTTTTGTCTTATCTCATTATATATAAGTAACAATATACCAATTATATGCTACCTTAGTAATACTTTTTACTAGTATTCTAATGGGCTGGATTAGGTATTATTCCCTTTTCTCCAATGTTGTAATATGTATTGGCAAAAAAATAAAATAAAAGTTAATTTAATATAAGCCAAGATAAATAGGTAAAACGTTTATTCTCTAACCTCTTTTAAAGTGTACTAAGCACTCTTAATCATTTCTTAGAGTAATTTCTCCACCTTATTAAGTTTTAGAACATATTATTTGTGCAATAATAAAATTTTTATATAATGCAACATATAAGTGAAGATGTTCTCATACATTGTTGCCTTCATTGCTGCTGCATTTGTTCAGCAAATCCCAAGAGGAGGCAACCAGCAACCATTCTTATTTCCTTCTCCATACCACGCCTTTTTATTTTTGGGGACTTATTCTATATACTATGCCTATTTGCTATTTTATTATGGCACCTATCCTAGTCTAGGATTCCTAAATTGGTACATTTTCTTGCACATCAACACATATGCAAAACAACTCAATATAAGAGTTACTAAATTTTGAAAATATTTGAGCTAATGAATGAAAATAAAAGTGTGATTACTGTAAAAATCTTCATAGTGATCTTTTATTTTATTGTAATTGAATTGATTATGATCTTTTTATTTATAATTATTTTATCTCGAATCGAAGCTTTTCGTGTTAAATCTTTTGTATTCACCTTTCTCTATTTTAATTTATTATTTGAGGAATTGGCACCAATTCATGATATGATATTTGATTCAATAAACTCACACTAAAGCTTGATTGCATTCTTGGTGATATGAATTACATCTAAGATGTCTACAAAAATAGTTTTGTTATGAGATTTGAGATCAAGAGTACGATGATAACACATTTTTATATAAGAGCACATGTGTAAGTGGTTTGTGTTGTTGTTAATATAATGTTTTCCGAAATTCAAAGTTTAAATTCCACTAATCATTGACCGAATTTTTCAAATTTATAAATGTTTTATAAACCAATAACTATGGTCTCACAGGATAAGCGCACCCATCAAATATAGCATAGTAAATGATTTAGATTGGTCCCAAGAAAATGATTGACAGCTAGTATACTCTCAATCTCATTAATTATCTAGCCAAAGAAAGATTTTAGAAAATCATAAAGGAAAAATAAATTATACTAAGTTAGAAATATTCACAAATGTTTAATGAGAAAAATGAGAAATAAGTTTGTAATTTTATGAAATAATAGCCCAGGGTTACTTCACCAATTCCTTATCACAATGATTTCTTAAGGACAATAACTTCTTGAAAGCTGTCGAAATGGTGTGTTTATACCGTCGGATTCTCTAATTTAAACTAAAGCTTCTATTGAAGTCAGTAGTTTTAGATCTAATTAAAACCAGTAATTTGAAGTTTTAATTAGATCTGAATAAAGAATAGGAATCCATTGTTTTAAAAAGACAACTCAATGATTTTTTGAAACAAGTGACAAAAAGTCTTCACCCATTCCTCGGTAAGAGGTAGTTAGGATCAACTCCATTAGCAACCACAGATATATTCAATTGAATGATCTCTCGATCTATTCAATTGAAATCAATCATGGATCTAAAAGAATGCACCATTCCTTTAAAAACCACAAGTTAAATTCAAGTTACTAATTACAAACACCCAATCAAATTTACTTGAAAGCGCATTTAAAATTAAACTAAATCAGGAATTGAATTCGTAATCCCTAAGCTGTAAGAGTTTATTTCTCATGGATTTATAAAAATAAGCATAAATTAGAAGAAATAAAACAAGCTTAAAAGATGAATCAATTAATTGCTCAAAAATTCATAAAAATTACAAACATTGGGTTAAATTGATTTTACCTAGAAAACAGAAGAAACTTTCAAATAAAAATAAATAGAATTTTTTTTGCCAAAAATTCCTTTAGAAATCTATTCTACGTTAATATTGATTTATACCGTTGGTACATACTTTACAATGTATGCTTACACGTTTATTTATAGACTACCTAGGTATAGAAAGCATGGCCATCTTTATTTGACACATGGCAGATTCAACAGATCATTTCTAACAGAATTTGGTAACTTTTCACGTGTGCAAATGATCTATGAAAACACTCGTTGAGGGTCGCGTGCTCTGTTGGTCGAGGCTTGTATTTAGCAAGTTAAAGCTCAACTTTAGAAAATTCCTTAGTAAACTGTGCGTTTTTGTCCATTGCTTTATTGAGGGCAAAATTGAGAGAGTCGAAGGTTAAATTATTGAGGCTCGAGGTAAGAATTGGTCTGGCAACATAATTTTCGAGGGTCGAGCTTTGAGGCTCGACAATGTATTTTCTCCAAAATGATGCTCGATTGCTTTGACTGAAGTCGATAGTCATGTTGAGGGCTCGTATTTGAGGCTCGATAAACCAATTTTTCTATCTTTTTTCTCTATTTGGCTTCGGCTGTGTCTTGACAGGGCTCAACTTTTGCCTTTTTGACTTTAATTGTTGTTTTTGCTCCAAATTCTGCATTAAAACACTTGATTACTCCTTAATTGATTCTAAGAGCTTTAAAACAACATTATTTATCAAAAACATAATTTTTGCAGGATTTTATTAGAAATTCTTAGCAAATTAAGTTCAAAGTCCTATGAAAAATATAGAGTAAAAATGATTTATCAAATTCCCCCACACTTAAGTCTTTGCTTGTCCTTAAGCAAATAAAACAAATTAAAGATCACAAGGCTTATTTAAGAAAACAAATCATGAATCGTTTATTTGACTTAAATATCTTTCGCGCAAATCATCTCAGCATTCTGAAAAATTAATTATCTTTAATGACCGAAATAAATTTACTTTTGCAAAAATCAATTGGCTTATCTAAGTAAATCAGCTTTTACTCTCATCATTAAATAAAGAATTTAAGCAAAAATTATTCAAAAGATCAATTAGAGTAAGAGGAAACTCAGTCATCTTTTATCCCCTTATATATAAAAGTATGTAATCTATTAATCCTTTCTCTAAGCAGACCAATCAATAGTGAATGCATGTTTATCAGATCGTCCCCTGAATCTTTTTCCTTATTTGTGCTTTTTGTTCTTTAATTTTATTTATTTAAAGCTTTAGAGGGACAGAGTTTGCCTACATCTTTTCTTTACCTTTGGACGGGTGTTGCCCTCATCTTTTCGCTTTTTTTTTTTTTTTTTAGCATTTGAAATTGAAAAGGGGACAAGAAGTTACTCTTGAGAGGGACTAACCCAACCCCATTTCAATTTTAAGCACAAGTTTCATTTTTTAGTTTTTGTTTTGTTTTTAGTTAATATGCATAAGGGAAAATCATCAAGTTATGATTCTCATTTGATCATTCACCATAAATTAAAACGGCTCTCAAAATGACTAATTTGAGAAACAAACTAATCATTGAAGCTTTTGTAAAATAATTTGAATAGGCTTATTAAGGACGTTAAGTTAACTCCAAATCTAAAATTCTAAACTAAATAATAAGTAAAACTACTTCACACAGATACTGTCAATTGATTTAAACAAAATAAAAATTGTCCATCTTCAAGAATATTTCATAATTCACTTAACTGAGTGAATTGTTTTTTTTGAATTTTTTTTTTCAAATTTTAACCATTTCATTGAATTCTTATGAATTTGTGTGAGAAACTTGATATGTATCAGTACATACTCTATTCGTGCAAATTATTGAGTTATTAGACCTATTTATCTTGTTTAACCCTCCCCCACACTTAAGTCAAACATTGTCTGCAATGTTTATCAATTATTATATGCATAGATAGGGGATTTCAATTCTATTAAAGCACAATTAAAAAGAAGATAAGAAAACTTCTTTCTTGTGTAGGCTCGTGGGTCAACTTGGTTTATCGAAACTGTTAAGTCTGTGATTCACAAAGAACTTGGCAAAAACACATGTTATTATCGAGGCTCAATCAAGGCTTCAATAGAGTTATGGACAAAAAGCAATTTAAAAAAGAGACAAAAAATAAACATAAAAACAAGAATATGAAGAATCTACATTTTAGTGAATGAATGGAAAAGAATAAAGAATATTTGTACAAAAATTACAAGGATATATAAAAAGAATTAATACAATTCTTAAATCTAGAACATTAAAGGAGTTCTAGTAGTTCAGTCCCAGCCAATATCTAAAGCTTCTGCTGAATTTATTCCCTCTTGCTCTTCTTGGCCTAGGAAAGTCCTCATAGGGGTCTCTACCTCTTCCTCTTCTTCCTTGTCTTCCACCCCTGTTATTATTCCTGCCTCTACTTCCCTCAACAATCCTTCCTCTGCTTCTTTGATTAACTCCTCCTCTATCTCTATCAACAATCCTTCCTTTGCCCCTTTCATTAGTCCTGCCTCTATCTCTACTGGCTTGACTTCTGAGGGCTTCACTGGTAAGATCTGATGGAGGACTAAGTTCTTTATTCTTTTGTGCCGCCCTTTCCTCTCTATCTAGTTCTTCTTGCAGTCTTTAGGCAAAGGCATCATCACTCTCTAGTTGAACTAATATCTTATGTTTGGCTTCTTCTTCTCTCCTCCTTTACTCTTCATCTTCACTATACAAGAGGCTATCATCATATAAATCTTCATCATCTTTAGCCATTTCCTCTATTCCTTGAAGGGCTTCAATAATCTTTGGCTGAGATGATTCATTTACTGGTTGTGCAGGAGGTTGAAGTCGGGCTTCTGCTTTCTTCTTCTTTTTAGCCTCCATAGCTTTTGTTAATCTCCTAACTTCAATTCCAGTAACATAGGATTTCATCTGATAGAACCTCCTTGTTTGCTCCTGTGATTTCTTATGGGATTCAAAAATTCTCTTTCTAACTTCTTCCCTCATTCTTTTCTTCTTCTCCTCCCTTATAGCCTCCAATAACTAGGTTATTGTGAGGGATTCCTCCTTGTCTTGAACATCAAGAGGGAATTGCTACTACTGTTGTAGAGCATCATGAGTCACAGGGTTTCTCTGATTGAATATTCCCCTCTTCATGGATTGTGGCTGCTTCTATTTGGAGGCGTGGAGGATAAAAAGTTTCAAGTTGATCTCATGTTAGAGTGTGTTCCTCAGGGATTCCTTGAGACTATCTTTCATCCTCCAATTGTCTTTGAGCCTCCCTTTCTCTATACTCGTTCTGCCGCTGCTCCAATGCACGAATCCTTTCTTGTCGTGCTTTATCCACCTCTTCTTGTCTTCTTTTTGCAGCAGCCATCCTTTCCACTATCTCCAGAATTGAGCACTTGGGAGGTGCTTGTTGAAGAGGTGTAGCACCTGAAACACCTAAAGCATCTACTAAAACTGGCTCTATGGTTGTTTCTTGTGGAAATGCTACTTCCTCTATTATTCCTATCCTTACTATGGCAGCTTCAGTGGATTCTTTATTCAAATGACTATCCTCTGCTGCCATCTGCTCTTCTAAACTAGCATCTTGCACAACCTTATAAACTAAGTTACTGAACATATTTAGGTTATATTCATTATC
The DNA here is from genome assembly GCA_024138025.1 of Combretum micranthum. Classification (NCBI taxonomy): domain Eukaryota; kingdom Viridiplantae; phylum Streptophyta; class Magnoliopsida; order Myrtales; family Combretaceae; genus Combretum; species Combretum micranthum. Next base: position 14,045 of record JAMXBD010003627.1, on the reverse strand, counting down.
AGAGTGGTCTTCTTGAGGAACAGCTAGAGCATCTACATAAATTGGCTCCACTATTGTCTCTAATAAGGCTGGTGGTATTGGACCTTCATCCAACTTTAAGTCTACTGGAAGGATCATTCTCCTTCTCTTTATTACTATTTGCTTTGGTCTCTTCTTCCTTTTTAATGTATATACAACTGCAGCTGATTGCACAATCTCCATTATTAGTGGTTGCAAGTGAAAGAATAGATTTAGGTTAAACAATGGCTTCATTGTCCTCAAACATATTCTGAGTAGGTAACTCAGCCAACTGTTGGGATGGTTCTGTGTTTGGGATGTGTGTTTGGGGTGATGTGTATGGTTTTGTATTTACAAGGGTGGGTGTATTTGGGTTGTGGTTTCAAGGTTTTCAATTTCTGTGGTTTCAGTGTATGGTATGGGTGAGGTATGTATATATGGTGATGGTGGTTTGGCATCATTGTCATCATTGTCATCATCATTATCATCAAGATGTGACTCTGCCAAGTTATGATGTGGAGGAGGTGATTTGGATGTTGTGGGTTGTGGAAGTAGCCTTGAGACTACGTCTAAAATATTGGACATCATGCTTCTAAGATTGTCCATACCCTCTTTTGTACTCTTTTCTAAATTTGCAAGCTTTCCCTTCATCTCAATAACTTCATTTTCTACCTACGGAAGCTTGCTGAAGAGGGTTGTGTAGCTTTTGATGCAGAAGCTTCAGGTTATGGAAGAGGGGGTTCTTCTTGTGGAGGGGGGAGATGTGGCTCAAAAAACTGTTGTTTAGCTAGTGCAGCTGATTCTTGAAAAAGTTAGGGCTCAACTAGTAGGTCATGGTCCAACCTATGTTCTACTGTTGTACCCACTTCTCCTAGTCTCCATTCTCTTAAAGCCTTTTTTTGAAGCTCCTTATATTTGCATACTAGGTCAGTTAGTCCCTACTCTGGCCGCATTCTTAAATTCCTTAGAATTCTTGTAATCAACCCACCAAGGAATATTCCTTTGCAATTTAGTATGGCTTGATACTTGAGCCTATAAGCTACCAATAGTCCTACCTTTATCTTAATCCCCCTCACTATGCTGATAATAGGGTGCAGCTCTGCTTCAGAGACTATTGACCCTCCTCCAACTTAGAGAATATACTCTTTATCAGCATATAGTGCAGCATTGTCACACTTTTGTTCCTAAACTTGGACCTTGTGGTCCTTGAAGGAGCAAATCTTCCTTTAATCTCCTCTTATAAAAATTTCCTGAAATCTTCTTCAGGTATTTCAAGGGGCAGCTCTTGGAACCTCCCTATATCCTTCATCCTATAAAACCATGGCACAAATAAATGTCCTCACTGGGACCTCCCTATATTCTCTAAATGCATACAAGCGTACTATACTACCTAAGCTGGGCACTTTCCTTTCCATCCTCAAACTAGCCATAAAGGCTAAAGCAGTGTCAGCATATACATTCTCCCTAATTTCAAAGACCTTCCTCCACACAACATCTTCAAAATACTATAGGAAGTCTTCTTCCATGCCAAAACTTCTTAATAACCCCTAGTTCACTACAACATTCTCTACAATCTTTTTTTAGGATAAAAACATATTAAATCTATCCCTATCATCAACAGACAGATTGTCAAGAGGTTGGGTACTTACATGGAATTGTGGACTATCTTTTTGGTGCCATTTTTTCTACAAAAAGAGATAACATACATTAGCTCATACTTACATAGAACTAAAACACAAGTTTATTATTTTGCTAATATTTTGAGTAATTAGAGACAAACTAGGGTTTCTCAGAACTTAATGAGTCTGAGAAGAAAACGAAGTTTGTAACTATTTACTCATAGTTTAAAGAATAACATTACTTAGAAAACTACTTTAAAAACAATAGTTCATCATTTTTATCAAGTTTATACAGAAAGTTTGAAAAACCCTAAAAATACAAACACGTTACATAACAGCAAAAATTAGAAAATAATGAAAATAAAGAACAAACTTGATATGGTTATGGCTTTGAGATGTTGGAAGGTTTTTAGGATTTGTTTTTAGTGAAAAAAATTTGTAAATGCAAGTGAGAAAATTTTTTTTCTAGTGCCAGAACAGTGTTTGTGTTGAGTGTAAAATGAACAGTCTTTTTATTTTCATAACTTTTTAAGAGCCAAACCAGAAAAGGACAAAACTTGTTATTTTATTCGTATAAGACTAAATAAATGAAGAATAAACGAAACTCCACTTGAAAACAAAGTCGCAACTTATTTGAAAATAATTAAAGAATGTGAAGGCAAAAATTCTATTATTTTATTCACAAAAAAAAAAAATTAACATTATTGAAGGTTGAATGCAAAGGCTTAACAATGAGGTTGGGCTTTATCATTCACCTCAAAATTGTCAAGGCTGAAACTTGTACCTGCATAAAATTTTCACAAAGTACTAGAGAACCACATTCATCAACCATTCCATTCAAGCACATGATATAACAAAATTTAATCCATTGCATTCATCATAAAAAGATTTACACAAATCTTGTCTTATGACCACTTTCGTCCCATCAATCCCTTAAAGCAACTAATTCACTCTGTCACCAACAAAGAGAAAGGAAAGATATAGGATAATTAACCTAGAAATCAATCATTCTTGTTTTGATCACGTGGATTGGGTTCAGTATTTGAAGGTAATGATCCTGAAGGTCTCTCTGAAATAATTTTGGAAATTTGGCCAAGCTGATTCTCTAGGTTATGAATGGCAGCAATATGATTTCTCAAGCTAGCATCTATTCCATGTTGCCTATTCTCTGAAGCTTTGATAAACTAGGAAACTAAATCTTCAAGAGAATATTTGTTTCCTTGAAAAGGTACTGACCCTTGTACTGGTGGTTTTTGAAAATTGGGTGGGTTCAATTGATTTTGAAAATTATTGTTACTTCACTAGAAATTTGGATGGTTCCTCCAACCAGGATTGTAAGTGTTACTGTAAGGGTCAGATTTTTTGCTAGAAAAATTGTTTACAAATTCACAACTCTTAGATGCCATTCCTTTAGTATTTTGGCCAGGTTACTCAGTAACCATATTCACTTGGGTTCTCCCCACAAATGTTCCACTTTTCTACTTAAAGCCTCAATTTTTGCAATCAAATTTAACACAGCATCAAGTTCGAAAACTCCTCCTGATCTTTCCATTTCGGCTCTTACAGATGACCATTGGTAATGGTTACTAGTCATATCTTCAAAAGGTTTAAGCACTCCTCAGGCGCTTTGTAATTCAGACTTCCTCCAGTAGCTGCATCTATCGATTGCCTGGTCCCGTAGTTCAATCCATTGTGAAAAGTTTGTACCTGGGTCCATTCAGGCAATCCATGGTGTGGGCATCTTGCCAGCAACTTCTTCCATCTTTTGAAAGCTTCATACAATGTTTCAGAATCTATCTGGTGGAATGAAGAAATGTCAACTCTCACCTTGGCTATTATAGAAGGTGGGAAATATTTCCTCATAAAATTTTGAGCCATTTGTTGCCAAGTGGAGATGGAATTCCTTGGTAATCCATTCAACCATTTTTTTGCATTTCTTCTGAGGGAAAATGGAAGTAATCTCAGTTTAATTGCATCCTTAGATACACCATTTATTTTGAATGTGTCACAAATCTCTAGAAACTGTTGTAAATGGCTATTGGGATCCTCATCTTGTAAGCCATCAAACTGGACCATCTCTTCAATCGTCTGGATGATGTTGGGTTTAATTTTAAACTTGTTAGTAGCAACTCTAGGTCTGTTTATGCTAGTATTGGCTCCCTCTAAGTTGGGTCTACAGCAGTCAATCATAGTTCTGGGTTAGTTCTCCCTACGTTGTTCAGTACCCTCCTGAACTTCACCATGGTCAGTCATTTTTAGTTGTTTGCTTTTTTGACCTATATGATGTGGTTCTGGATCAAATGGAAACAATAATTTAGATTCACTCCTAGTCATATGCCTACATTTTATTTAAGAATAAATAAGAAGAAAACAAAATATATACAAAGAATGAACTAATTAAAGAATAACAAATAAAAAATTAACAGGACAAGAAACAAGAAATAAACAAAAATAAACAAACAAGTATGTACAGGATCCAACAAGTATGTACAATAAAAGAATTAAGAGAATTAAAGAATTTAAAAACTGAAACAAAACAGAAATATATAACAAGATATATACATAAAAAGTACAAAAAAGAAAATAAATGAACAAGTATATACGAGAACAAAAAGAAAGGTTAGTACATCAAAAGATATGTACAGATTATAACAAATATATACTAAAGGTATTTACAAAATTAAAGCAGATAGAACAATAAATGAAAATTAATTTCTACTATTATCCTATTGGACTTCAAAAATTGAATCCAACACCATTCCCCGGCAACAGCGTTAGAAAACTTGGTTTGTATTGTTGTTAATATAATGTTTTGTGGAATTCAAAGTTCAAATTCCACTGATCATTGACCGAGTTTTTCAAATTTATAAATGTTTTCTAAACCAATAACTATGGTCTCACAGGGCAAGCGCACCCATCAAATGTAGCATAGTAAATGATTTAGGTCGGTCCCAAGGGAATGATTGACAGCTAATGTACTCTCAATCCCATTAATTATCTAGCCAAAGAAAGATTTTAGAAAATCATAGAGGAAAAATAAACTATACTAAGTTAGAAATATTCACAAATGTTTAATGAGAAAAATCAGAAATAAGTTTGTAATTTTATGAAATAATAGCTCAGGGTTACTTCACCAATTCCTTATCACAATGATTTCTTAAGGACAATAACTTCTTGAAAGCTGTTGAAATTGTGTGTTTATATCGTCGGATTCTCTAATTTAAACTAAAACTTCTCTCAAAGTCAATAGTTCTAGATCTAGTTAAAACTAGTAATCTGAAATTTTAATTAGATCCACATAAAGAATAGGAATCCATTGTTTTAAAAAGACAACTCAATGAATTTTTGAAACAAGTGACAAAAAGTCTTCACCATTCTCGATAAGAGGTAGTTAGGATCAACTCCATTAGCAACTACAGATCTATTCAATTGAATGATCTCTCGATCTATTTAATTGAAATCAATCGTGAGTCTAAAAGAATGCACCATCCCTTTAAAAACCATAAGTTAAATTCAAGTTACTAATTACAAACACCCAATCAAATTTACTTGAAAGCGCATTTGAATTCAGACTAAATCAGGAATTGGATTCGTAATCCCTAAGCTGTATGAGTTTATTTGTCCATGGATTTATCAAAATAAGCATAAATTAGAAGAAATGAAACAAACTCAAAAGATGAATCAGTTGATTGCTAAAAAATTCATAGAAATTACAAACATTGGGTTAAATTGATTTTACCCAGAAAATAAAAGAAATTTTCAAATAAAAAGAAATAGATATTTTTTTCCCCAAAAAATCCTTTAGAAATCTACTCTGCGTTGATATTGATTTACACAATTGGTACATACTTTACAATGCACGCTTGCACGTTTATTTATAGACTACTAGGTATAGAAAGCATGGCCATCTTTATTTGACACATGGCAGATTCGGCAGATCCTTTCTAATAGAATTTGATAACTTTTCACACACGTAAATGATCTGTGAAAACACTCGTCCAGGGTCGCATGCTTTGTTGGTTGAAGCTTGTATTTTGCAAGATCAGGCTCAACTTTAGGAAATTCCTTAGTAAACTGTGCGTTTTTTGCCATTGCTCTATCAATGGCAAAATTGAGAGAGTCGAGGATCAAATTATTGAGGCTCGAGGTAAGAATTGGTCTGGCAACATAATTGTCAAAGGTCGAGTTTTTAGGCTCGACTTTAAGGCTGGACAAGATATTTTTTTTAGAATGATGCTCGATCGCTTCAACTGAAATCGAGGGTCATGTCGAGGGCTAGCATTTAGGCTTGATAGACTAATTTTTGCTGTCTTCTTTCTCTATTTGGCCTCGGCTGTGTCTTGACAGGGCTCGACTTCTGCCTTTTTGACTTTAATTGTTGTTTTTGCTCCAAATTCTGCATTAAAATCACTTGATTACTCCTTAATTGATTCTAAGAGCTTTAAAACAACATTATTTATCAAAAACATAATTTTTGTAGGATTCTATCAGAAATTCTTAGCAAATTGAGCTCAAAATCTTATGAAAAATATAGAATAAAAATGACTTATCAGTAAGCTATAATGGTTTCTGTTGCAAGAAAAAAACTTATCAAACTTGGTATGTTATATGAAATGAAATTATTAATAACATATAATTACTGATTGTTTATTTTGGGTAAATTGCGTGTACCTTCCTTAAAATCTTTTATAATTACACAAATTTTTGGTTATTTTCAAAAAATACACATTTTCACCACTGAAAAGCTGTCTGAGTGAATGATATGAATATTTAGTTGTTAATATGCTGATGCGTTATTAAATACAATATATTTAATTGAAAAATGTTTAAAAGATATTTTTTAATGTAATAAATTAAAGTGAAAACGATGAAAGGTTGAAAATATTTAAAAGATTATGCAAATAAAAAAGGAAAATAAAAATTTAAATTAAAAGAAAAGAAAGAAGAGCTCATGGTTGTAACATGCTAATAGAAAGCTTTGAAAATTAAAAAGATGAAAAATCCGATGTAATGTCTAAAATTATTTAAAAGTTCTAAAAAATGATATAAAAGAAAAAAGTGGAAAATAGAATAAAGAAACCGATTCAAATTCTCAATCTGTTTAGAATGATTTTACTTACCAGTATGCTGCCAACAAATATATAAAGTGAATGCTTTGGCTCATCCTCTATAATAGGAATGACGATAGACCACTCAACAATGGTAATCTTTTCATGGTACTATTTTAAGTTGCAGTGGATTGCTATCAAAACTTGTTAAATATAATCAAATCTAGATTTGTTTTACTTATTAGCTTTTCACGAGTTACGACCAATGTTCTTGGAATCGGGCTACAACTTAAACTTGACAAGTTAGGGGTCAGGGATCAAAGAGTCAAACCGGAGGTTAAATCAGGATCACAAAAAAGTAAAAATATAGGGGAGAATTTAATTATAATAAATAAATATATATGACATCACTCAATTAAATTTATATTTGAATCAAATTTATCAATTAATTATTAAATAAGACAGATATAATAATTATATTTTGTAAGTTCATAATATGATATGAATACATATTTGAATATTTATTAATTTTGGTTTGGGTCGTTCGAATCAACCTGGTCCAACCGCCTGGGTCAACTTGGTCAATTGCAAATATGGGTGAAACGAGTGGACCGGCCTGCTTTTATGGCCGCTTCCAATTGAACCAGGTAGAACTGGTCAAGTCAATCCGGATCCGATAACATTGGTTATGACCATGAGCTTCTTTGTTTTCTTTTTTTTTTTTTTTTAATTCCATTTTCCTTTTCAATATGTTCATAATCTCTTAAATATTTTTAACATTTCATCATATTTTTAAATTAAAAAAATATTTTTAAATATTTTTTAATTAAAATATATTGTATTTAATAACACATCAATATAATGACAACAAAATATCCATATCATTTGCCACATAAGCTTTTGAGAAGTATAAGTGGTGACTTTTGAAAAAATCGAAAATCCATGCAATTTACTCATTTTTTTTTTTTCATTATATGAATTGCTTATTTAAAACATATTGATAGATACGACATCTATCTGTCTGGACATGTGGCTTATGGTATTAGTTGAATTTTTTTTCCCTTTTTTTTCCTTGCTGCCTAGGAGAAGATGGGGCATTTATAGCCTTTATGCCCGTGATAATGCTTTAGTCTTTGCACAAGTTGGAACAGTAATGTCATTTCTGCTGCCTGTATGGAGATGGACTGACTGTAACTTGCATTCATATGCAAGCCGTGTTCGAATAGTTGCAAGTCAACAAAGCATAAGATAAAGAATTTCTTTTTAGGTTGGTTTGAAGTTCAAGAATTTATGGTTATCCTAAGTTTTCATTTTGTCAAGACATCAAACCGGTCGACTGACGCTTTGTGGGTCTAAAAAGAAAACGTCCAATTGAACATTTCATTATAGTTTGTTCTAATTTCTTTTCTTTAGGCCTTTTTTCCTATAAAGCCCTTGGGCCTATAAATAAATGCTATGTAAAGTTTTAATTAAGTAATAAGTTAAATACATGAATAAAATCTAAACTCTAGAAATATGTAAAAACTTCATAGTTTCTCTTAAATCTTGGTTAAAATATTGTGATTTGAAGATTTAATCTTCCAACTCTCATATGGATCATCAACTAATTAGGGTCTCTTGAATTGCCGGAATTTATTTATCATATTTTCATCTAACTTATTTGTATCATATCTATATCGAATCTTTTGGACAATTTATAAGTAAAACTGATAGTTTTTATCAACATTTGTTTTTTAACAAATATTTGTTTGAAAACAATAAAAATATACTACCAATATAACTAGAATGTGATAAAACAAACTAACCCCTTATTTATCCCCAATTTTACGAAAAATGCACTCAATGCATGTCCCTCATGAAGAAAAGCTAGTGTTATACTTATTTGCCATGTGGAGTAATGAATTAGTTAAATTTATCCTTCTAAGGTATGACTTCAAAGTATTGATATAACTCAATATGTAAATATGTGTGTGTAATCTTTATTCGCACATGAACGTATAGAGCTAGATAAATTCCAGCCTAAATTGACATAATTTCCAACTCAAAGTCAACTTTGAACTTAACCAAATATCCACCAAAATTCAATTAACTCACAATTGAATTTTATTCATTCATACCTCTAAAATGAGGTGAACCACCGAGACATTTCTTGATACTAGCAAATAAGATTGACTTTTGATATTAGAGGTTGCATGAACCTATATTTCAATTTCCATTCAAATAGGATATAACACCTCCACTGAGATTAGTATATTACATTATAGAACATACTCATGTGCTATTAGATCTCAATATCTCACCTTTGGGTGCTTCCAAACTGAGTTATTGAAACATACTTCCGCTTATTATTAAGCATGGAAATTTTCTCACAAACCATTCATTCTTGTACGCTAGAACTTAAAAACTGAAACATGACAAAGAAAAAGAAAAATGGAAGCAAAATGTAGCATGTAGCAATTCAGATTATTCGTATGCTAGAATTGACAACATCCACATCACGCCCCGACATAAAACAAGACAGCAAATATAATTTAGAGCTTGGATGCACCACCACAAGGATGATGCACCACTATGTAATTATATGCATCCAGGGTAAGGAAATCATCCAGAGTTGCTGCAGTGCATTGTCTATAAAGATTTTGCAAGCCTCCTTATACATACCCTTCTTGAACTTCTCTTTACCACTTCTCTTTCAATTCTAGCCATTTCTTCTTCCACAACTCGCCCAAACAAGTCCTTGGTCACTTTAACCCCAAGTTCGTCCCCATCTAATTCTACTCCATATTTCAGCCACTGCCAGTTTTGGACCCTACTGATTTCAGCTGTGGCTGCATCCTCCATGAGATTATAGAGTGGGACGGATCCTGATCCAGTAAGCCATGCTGCCAAATATTGTATCCCAACTCGAGTATTTAACCTTAAGCCTTCCATGGTGCGAACGCCTCTAGGCCTTTGCAGCAGATCCTCTTCGGTTAAGCTTTTTGCATCTTCTCTTTTGACAGATTGGATTTGATTAGGGGCACTACCCATGTGGTTTGTGAACACTTCTGTACAAGCAGGGATAAGTCCTGGATGTGCTGCCCATGTTCCGTCATGCCCAGCATTCACTTCTCGTAACTTCCTTTCTCACTAGCTCGAGCGCTGCCTCATTTGCAGCTGATCATCTCTTATAGGAATTTGAGCTGCCTGCACCAGTCAAGATCCAACACAACTCTTCAAAGTTCTAGTATCTTTTAATGATCTTGTTAGTAATTTCACTTGAACATAGTAAACAAAACATAGTTTTTCATACCATGCCTCCCATGGCGTGGACTGCGCTTATGGCATGTGTGGATAAGAAGATCTGAGTAAGATTTCATGAAATGCTGAGACATTCCAACCTGAACTCTATCGGGTAGCATGCGAGAAGAATAAGCCTGGAAAGTTTGACATAACTGAAAATGTAATCCCATCTGCCACAGTTGAGACCAACAGAGTGATCCCTTAGCTCGTAAAGGATTTCGTCCATTTGGAAGACGGCAGGAAGAGTTTCGATCAGCACGGTGGCTCTAATGCTTCCTTTCTCTATTCCTGCTACCTTCTCTGCCCTCTCAAACACACTGTTCCATATTTTAGCTTCCCTGAAAACAACAACAACAACAACGAAGAGATTTTGAGCTTCCCACTTGTGAAATTCTGATTCATTTAAACTATAAAAACTAGTATCATATCGCATAAATAATTTTGTTGGTCAAGCATCTAAAATTTAACAGTATTCTATATATACTTATTTATGAAAATAAATTGCTAAAAATAATAACCGTAACGCTTGTTGTCCTAATTACCAAACACGACTTGCAAGTTCAAATCGTGTTACGTACCTCGAATGCTCCATCTTAGGTAGATAGAAGAATGGTCCAAACCCAGCACCCTGTGTCTTGCGAAAATTTGCATAATTATGGTAGAAATAGAGGCCAAAGTCCACAAGACAACCAGATGCAGGTTCACCATCAATGAGAATATGATATTCAGGCAAGTGCCAACCTCTTGGCCTTACAAACAGCTTAGCAATTTGGTCATTGAGCTTGTAAACCTTATTCCTAGCCTTATCATAGAAACGTATAGTTCCATTCACAGCATCCTTCAAGTTAACCTGGCCTCTAATTAGATTCTCCCAGCTCGGAGAAAGAGCATCCTCAAAATCAGCCTGTCAAATGCTTATGTTAGATTTATCCTTAAGAGAGAGACAGAGAGAGAGAGAGAACAAACAAAAGTAATCAATAATTAGAAATGCTTAATATGACTTAGATGATGCGTCTGTTCAAATTGTTTCTATTTCTAGCAAGGAATTTAAATATCATTATTTAAAATAATAATATACAAGAACAAGAATCATGCTTTATCCCATAAAAAATTATGGAGCAACGTAAAGTATTAATTCACCATGAAAACTTTGGCCCCAGAATTTAGAGCATTGATGATCATTTTCCTCTCAACAGGGCCAGTAATCTCCACTCTCCGATCGGCCACGGCGGGCGGGGGTGGGGCACACGTCCACTCGCCCCTCCCTTATGTATCTTGTCGCAGGATCGAACCCCGGCATAGCCCCCTCGTTGTACCGCCTTTTTGCGTCCTGGCGACACTGCATCGCGTACTTAATATGGTTCGTGAATTGCCTTTGCAAATCAGCAACAAATTGCAAGGCATCCTTGGAAAGTATTTTAGCAAAATCCGCATCATAGCGACCTCTAATGTCGACTCCTTCGGGAACATCATAAGTATTGGTTTCGTTTTGGAGTGGAATAAGTATATGTTGCGAGTCCCATTATTTTTGCTTCTTCTTGGGGGATGGGGATTCCTTGAAATATGAAACTATTGTACTACTAGGACTGTGTTGCCTTAAATAAACGTGTAATATGAATGAAAGGGCAAGTGTACTGAAGTTATATAGAAGCAGCGAACGTGAAATGGAAATACACGTGGTGCTGGTATGAAATGATCTATATAAAATTGCACCTTAGTTTCTTACCAGTAAGCGGATAGGTACAATGAGCGTTATCGTTATGGTCTAAATTCGAGAGTGGGTCGGCTTTACGCGAATTGGGTAACGCAGAGGATATTCATATAAAATTGATATGATATCGTAGGATAGATTATTAGAAAGGGTAAGGATAGGGGCAGAGGTTTTTGGTTTCTGTGCCTGCCTCGGGAGGTGTAGATTATTATACTTGACTTTATATATATATATTGAGGATGTATGTGATCTACTCGCTCACAACCCTATCAACTATGATTATTTCTGTTAATTGAAATTTACGAGATTAGTGATACATTGGATATCCAACCGTCTTGTCAATGATTTTTCTATATGAGTAGGCTTGATAAATGCATCGTGCCATACTGTTCGTGTGCTAAATTTTACATATTTTGTGTGCATGTGCTTTTACATGTTTGATTCATTTGTGCTTGCGTACCTTGCGTATCGTACTTTTGTGTATCTTTTCTTTCGCGTACTATATCGTACTAGTTCATTTATTTGCATGCTGTATTGCGTGTTTCCACATGCCGATTTACGTACCCTCAATCGGGTCTAATTTCATATAATTTATTTGATTTTTCTATTATTTTTTACTCATGGTTTTTTTTCTCAATGATTTTCGAAATTTTAATTAAATGAATTATTCATATTGGTTACAAATAAATTATTGATTTTAACATTTAACATAAATAAAATTTAAACAATTACTGAGTAATATTTTTAACTTTATTAATAATAATATGTATTACATTATTACTTATATTGATAGCAAATGAAAGTAATTAATTTACATTTTAAAAATGATGTTAATGTGATGATTGACTGCCTTGTTGACCGCCTTTATCATCAGCATCGATTGCGGATTGATAGTGATACGATGGTTGTGGCACTTGTGGGTGTGGGGGTGGGGTAGGGTGGGGGTGGGTTGGGTGGTGGATGCATTGGTCAATAACCTGCCCATTTAGAGAAATTATGCAAATGGATACTCATAGACTTGAGCAAGTCCCCATGTTTTTTTTTTTTTGGACCTTGGTTATATATTAGAGTATTCATTATGTCCTCCATTTACATATTACATATGCGACCCGGATTGTTGCTGTGTTTGAGCTTGACTCCGTCATTGTTTGTGTTCGTGTCCATCTCCCATTCCTTCATTTGCCATGGAAGGGAAGGACAGATCATCTAAGTTAATATCAAAGCTTTATTCATTTGATTCATTTTTGTTTCTTGGTTGTACTGCACCACCTTGATTTCTAATATATTGGTCGGCTTCAAGATCATACTTGAAACCCATGCCACTCTTTATGAATTTGGACCTTGATTCTGCTTTCATGTGATTTGAAAGGTTAAATCCCCACGATCTTAGAATGATTGTGATAAGGCGATCATATGCAAGATGGGTCTCATTTTTCCTGAGCATCTGACGCATGCATTGTATCACCAAATAACCGATATCTAATGCTTGGGGATCCATCATTGCGTCCATCAAGTAGACGTCTTCAATAGAGATGTTATTTGAATACGCCTGTGGATATATATTGTAGCCAATCATATGATGGATTAGTCTATAAATTGATAATAGATCTTTTTGCTTGAGGTGCTTCAAGTAGTAAGATTAACTCTCACCAGCACATATTAGAGTGACGGCTTGATTAAATACCTAGTGGAATGCATTGGCCATATCCCAATTTTTACGCAACTTATTGCCCCTGTTGGTTTGATGAAATAGATCATTCAGATATTCTGGGGTAATTTAAAGAACACAGCTAAACATATAAGTTGTGATAGATGCTTGACTTTAGCATTGTGATCCACTTATGGAACCATATCGTCCTCTTCTATGATATCGTTTGTAGTGGCATTTGAATAAACATAAGAACGAGATCGATATAGTCTCATTCGGAAGCTCATGATACAGCCAAACTAGTATGATTTAAGGCATTAGTGAAATTGTACCACTGGTTTAGCTCTTCCATATCATAATCTTTACCTAGAAGAATGAAGCAAGTGTAAAACTCAATTTTGCATCATACTCTCATAGTTGGAGTAGGCAAATAGATATAATTATTATCACCACGTGGGTGACGACTGGGTGAAGAAGGTAGGGATGGTGTCGGAGATAGGGATGGGAAGAGGTAGGTGTTCTTTCTGGTAGCAGCATCATGCGGTTACTTTAGTACGATAGCATGAACCTTGTGAACATTCCATTATTTATAGTAAAAGGAAAGGAATTTCTATTAGCAAATGACAAATGCATGCGGTGGAAGGGTGAATTGTGATGGTGTGAAAGTGACAAGGGTTGGAATCAACGTCCCATGTCGATTGAAGTTATATTATAACTAACGTGGGCACATCAAGGTAAAA
>JAMXBD010003626.1:0-110522 GCA_024138025.1 Combretum micranthum | reverse complement strand
TTTATAATAATTTATAATAATCCAATTTTGATAAATTAGCATGTGGTTATATGGAATGAATTATTATAATATAAATGGGATGGTTTGTTTCATAAGATAATAATTTTTGTAATATAGGTGGATAATAATAATTAAGCTTTTATAGGTTCATATGGTGACAATATTGGGGCGGAGTTGAAAAAGAAACGGTATTCTAAATTTATAGATGAGTAAAATTGTATTTTAGAAAATAAATAAAGAAATAAGTATACATTAGAGGAAGTAGTTGATTATGTAATATTATTTTCTTCCAAAAGCTAATTATTATATATATTTTCCTTATGTTTCATATTGATTTGATGAGTAATAGATATATAGAATTTAATTGTGAAATATCATATTTATTTGTTATTTATAATTAAATATGACTTATAATTTCATCTTTTTATTGACCCCACTTCAGCCTGTCAACATTGTATTATCAATGTGGGACTAAAAATGGGTATTATATCTCTTTAAACTAAAAATTGAAACGTGGTGTTAAAAAAAAAAGAAAGAAAAGAGAGAAGGTGGAAATTATAGTAATAGTTTCCGTATACTATTTATTAAACAATATTGTTAAGCTAAAATTTGAGTATTTTGGACTCTAAAAATAAGTTAGATGTTTTTTGATTTATCTACACTATTATAACCTATTTTATTTTTCCATAAATGTTAATTAACTTATTTCATCCTTCACATTGAAAATGATAATTACCCATTTCTCATTAAGTTTTAATCATTATTAATAATTCAACTTTTAAACCAGTAGTTCCGTCCACTAATTTTTCATATTAAATTTCAACGTTTTCCTTATTAGCATTAAAAACATGATAGATATTTCTTATCAAATTATCCAATTATATTTCCTTTTAAAATTCTCACTGCATGTATAATCGCCCATGATTTTTATAGGATTATTTGTTTCTACAAAAAGCATAATGTACATGTATAATTTAATCTCAACAAGAGAAATAAATGTAAGTGATGTATATTTCGAACCAAACAAAATGAAAGTCACATCAACAACAATTCAGCTTTTATATCAATAATTCCATCTGCCAATTTTCCATAATAAATTTTGACATTTTACTTTTTAGCGTTATATATTAAATCATTTATAAAATTTGCATGTTTATATTTTCTTTTTGTTAATTTAAAAATATGATATATCATTCTTATTAAATTCTCAAATTTCTCTTTGGAGTTCTTGGTGCATATGTGGTTTACCTTATGTAAATGTTTTTGATGGATTGTTTGCCCATACAAAAGTAATGTACATATATCATTTAATCTAAGTCAGAAAAGAAAATTCTAATGTCACATTTGAGTGGAATGAAATCGTAATTCTGGATTTCATTCCCATTGATATGTTTAAGAGTGTTTTCATAAGTTGGAATCACAAAATAACTTTGATTCAATCTTGAAAAGGAAGAATCACGATTTCATTTTGCCTTGTAATATCAATATACTATTATCATCTAATAGGCGGGAGCTTCTATGGCTCCATCGGTGGGACCGTAGTGCCATTAATCTAACCATTAAAATAAATATAATAAATGAAATATTAACTATTTGAGTGATTCGATCACAATTAAGTATGTAGGATCGGTCCATCAAAATTAATAGTGGACTATAGAATTTTTCCTAATAGACTTATCCTAGTTTTAAGTGGTATTCCAGTTATTAAATTGCAAAAAATTCATAATGGCCACTTTCAATCTCTATCTTATACATCAAAGCTTTTTATTTTGTTTGACTAACAATTTGTTTTTCAATTACTTATGTTATGGAGGGTTATATATATATATATATATATATATACTAAAATAGCAAACAAATCACTTCCTTACTGCACAATATCATGCCCTCATCAAATAAAACTATTTTTATGTTGTTCATTTTAGAAACACTTATACCGTTTTTCATTTTAAATTCATTTTAGTTAATAGAAATTGAGCCACATTAATTAATCGGTTGTGCTGCTAAAAAAAAAAAAAAAGGTCTACATAGCATAGAAAATGAAGTGTAAATTCCCTATATGAAACGTCTATATATGCATATAAACTTCTCGTCTGTGGGTTTGTGCCTCTAATTTTTTTTTTTTTTAAGCCAGTTTTTGTGTATCTATTATCTTATCACTAATCATTGGAACTAAAGTTTTTTTTTTCCCCATCTTTTTCAGGTAAACGATTCCATAACTAAGCAATGTAATTCTATGACGAATTAAATAAATGAGTGATGGTTTAAGTTTTTGAGTATGAAACATTTATATGTACAAACTACAATCTTCTCACTAGTTTGTATGTTTGGGTCATTATATTGATGTTATTAATAATTAAACCTAAATCTTTTCCATCCTTTTGCAAGCAAATAAATTCCACAAAAAAAAAAAAAAAATCCACATCTATGCAATAAACTTCAACGGAAAGTCGAGATATATATATATATATATATATATGTATGTATGTATGTATTTAACAAATCTTTGTCGTCATAATTTTCCATTTATTGTTACTATGCTTAATTCTTACATTCAATCTATAAAGTATGAAAAGAATTTCTATTAACATTTAATTAATGTTTTTGCTCTTTGTACTTTATAGCGTCAAAATTGTAAATTTAATTTATAAAATATAGGAATATGATTACTTTACTCTCAATATCATCTTGAAATACCTTAAGATAAATAAATCTCAAAGAGGGATAGAATGGGTAATAACTATGTTTGGCACAAGGCCAATATTGTCCAAACATAATATTGAAAAAATAACTTCGTTAAAACCTATTTAAACGCTAGAAACAACTACTACTCTTCTTTTCTTCTACGTATAACAGTTTCACCCCCTTTCCTATAACCATTTTTTACAAATTTCCAAAGATTTTCCAAACGTAACTCAAAGATATGTGATATGCTTCTTGTTTGTCTTATCATTTTCGACAATATTAGTTATAGAATGGTAAAATCTTGATGTTTGGTGTGAACAATGACACTTTATAGAGAAACAACATACTTTATAGAAATTTCTCATGGAATCTTAAGGACAATGATTTTTGAAGTTAGAAGAAAGAAGAACTAAAAGAAACTTTAACAATGTGATTTTGATTTCTTGAACATTAGTTTTATTAATGTTGAACCAGTGGGTTTACAATGAATTTTGATTAGGAAATGTATTGCACACTTATTGATTAATGTACACTTACACTTAATTAGCAAAAAATGTATGCAACTTGATAAGAATGTATTTTTGCATTCAACGTGATGTGTTGAAATTGAGTATGTTTCAAAAGTTGTAGGAATCTAACTACACTGCAACTAGCTAGCATACAAACACTTTAGGGGATAGCATGTAGATGCTAAAGGATAGCATTATGATGCAATGCATGTTTCTCATAACAAGAATGTTTCTGATTATGGTGTAGTGGGCTAGCATTTGGATACCATGGTGTCGCGCTTAGATAGTAATGTCCATAGGCATATGTGCCTAATTTTGTAAGCTCCAGACACTAGTTGATAGAAACTAGCCGTTTTGAATATTTATTGCAAGCATGAAAAGAGAGAGAAAATGGAGTAATTTTTTTTAAGCTTATAAAATAGGAGTTGTTTGGTAAGTCTAATACTCTTAGAAGTGCCTGTTTGTTACTTACAAACACTTGTATCAAATCTCTCAATTCTCTTTGTGTATTATTTTCTTGTTTATGTGAAAAAAAGTGAGCAGTTTCATTTAAGAGTTATTTTTGCAATTTTTGTAAGGCACTACACTAGATTGTGTTGAGTGATTATTTATGAGTGATATGGGTTATATCTTATATGAGTATAATATTTGTAAAGACAGAACTCTTGTGTGACTTTGTTGTAGCTCTTTTGGAGCATTGTTTTGTATGTGAAGTTCTTCATTGAGAGTGGCATTTGTGTAGACAGTGGAGAATAGAACCCAATGTTATCTTTTCTATCCCTTCTCTTTTAGTTGTTGCAATTTAGTTATTATTGTCCATTATCGTTAAGTTAAATTGTCTTAAATTAAAATTTGTAAAAGGGGATAAAGTAGTCATAAAACTCAATTTAACCCCCTTACCCTTTTTCTTTCTCTTTGCTTGAGTTATCATAAGTGTCACATAGGTTTAACAAATGGGATTAGAGCTAATCTATATGTTTGTAATGCTTAATCATATAATAGAGTGAATACCATGGCTAGTAACACCTTAAGATTTTTTGAAGGCCACGCTTTAAATAGGCCACCAATCTTAATCGTAGTAATTATGCATATTGGAAATATATAATGAAAATTTTCCTAAAAGCACAAAGTAGAGTGTGGTAGAAAATGGTCCCATCATAATAGAAGGAAAAGATGAAAGTAATTATACTAAGGCTAACAAGGAAAAAGCTCAACTAAATGACAAGATTAATATCGCGAATGGTACTTAAACTATGGCAAAATATGCAATTAGGTACCTGACTTTAAAATTAATCAATTCAGTATCCGAACATTTAAATTGGTTAACTCGGTACCTAAAAAAACTTTTCAAGTATGCTAACAACAATTATAGATGTACCATTGGCGTGTACAAAAAGTTCTTTTAGGTATTAAATTAATTAATTTCAAAGTTCATGAGCTAAATTGATCAATTCAAAGTTTAGATATTTAGTTGCATATTTTGCCAAAGTCCAACTATTACTTGCAACAATTATATTTGTTGGTCCCAACTGAGCAATCAAGACTGGTGTGAATTAATTACTAATTTAAAATTTTCAAACTTAAATATTTTTACTAAAGATTCCTTTTAGGTTTACTTAGATTAATGATATGATAACACTGCTCAACAAATCAAATAACAGATAAAAATAAATTGCAAAAAGTTAAATAAGGTGCGAGATTTATGGAAGTTCCTCCTTGTGAGTCAGTCTTCTCTTTTAACTCCACTACTAAGACCCATTATTCCTCACTAGTTCGTTCCACTAGTCCAATAAAAATAAGAGTTACAACCATCAATCAATCTTGCTCTATCTTACTAGCCTCATATGCTCGGCTAACATGGACCTATAAGATACAGTGTGTAATCCTCTCACTCCCACTCAATCTAACTCACAAATAGAGCATAAAATTTTTAAAAGTGAGTTCCAATGGAAACTCTCAAGTTTAAGCTTGAGTATAGAAAGAATATAAAAAGAAATGTTGAAGTTCAAGAAACTTCTGATAGAGCATTTGACGATTGTTCTAACAGTTGTAGTATATCGAATTTAGTTTTGAATTCTTGAGCTTTTTTTTTCATGAATTTTTGAAGTCAAAGCTCTTTTAGCTTCAAAAAAATGCCTTTGCATTGAAAAGTTAATTGAGAGAGATTTTCTCCTTGAATAACCAATATAGCCATTTAAGATAAGCTTTGCATAATTTTTAGAAAATATCTCCTCCTTTCATGGGATTTGAATCTTAATCTTTTGGACTTATCCGCATAGATCTCATGATTAGCTTTATTCGTGGAACAACTTCTTGATATTTAGCCCATTTGAATCCTGAATAATCTTCAATTGACTTAATATTTTAGATTAATATCTGCTTCCTAATATCCATTAAAGATAAACATATGTGTGTAGAATATCTAAAGGAATAAGCTATGCTTTGTCTCATAAGATTTGAAAACTAAAAAGAATATCTTTAGCACAATATCCAGCCTTACCTAAATCTTTCTTCATCTTCGTGGATATTCTGTACAAAGTTAAATTATCTTTTTTACTTATCTTGTTTCCAAAAAAATTACTTAAGGAAGAAATCAACATAATATCCAAGTTTGAATTGTAAAACATTTTGAACTAATCTTGTTAAATTCTCACATGATAAAATATGAAAAATCTTGAAACCATATAAAACTTAACAAGAAAATCCCCATTGAATATTTATCAACTTTACTGGAATGCATTAGATGTATTACTCTAATACATCCAATGAGTGAAGCTGGGTTTTCATAAAATATTTTTATCTAACTTATAATTCATTTAAAAACATTATACATATTTTTGTTTAACTTTTTAATCCTACACATTTAACATAATTGTTAGATAACACTTTAACCTTTCTGTTATCATCAAATTGATTAAGAGAATTTAACAATACTAAATGAAACTGCTATGAATATTTTGTGTTATGGTTTGAATGAAAATGACTCTAGTAGAATTTGCATATGTTAATTCATCAAGCCAATGCTGATTATTTAGAAAGAACATATGAAGTAACAAGTAGAGTTAGAGCTATAAAAATAAGTTTACTTTGTGGATAATTTTAAAATGGAACCAAATGAGTCCATAGATGACACGCATATAGGTTCAACAATATTATAAATCCTTTAAGTATCCTAATTCGTAAGAGTCTCACTAATTTAGAAATCAATGCCAAACTTTTTAAGCCACTACCAAATGATTGGTAGGCCAAGAGCATGACTTGAGTAAAATAAGAAAAAAAAGCTCCAACTCAAGTGAAGATAAGGAAAGTAAAGAGAATGATGATGAAGAGTTTAGCAAGCTAACAAAGAAATTTAATGATGAAAGAAAAAAACAAAAATTTACAAAGTTCTTGAAGCTTAATAAGAAGATGAAGAAGAAGGAAGAAACTGGCACATCAAGATCAAAGAAGAAAGTGATCACACATTTCAAATGTAACGAACCAAGTCACTTCCAACAATATTGCCTAAACACCAGAAAGGCTAGCGAAGAAGCAAGAAGAGAAGCATCGTGGCTACGTGGAGCGATGATGACTCACCTAACTCAGATGAGTATTTGTGCCTCATGGCCATTCATCATGAGGTATGTTTTACTTCATCTAACATTTTACTTCATAAGTTGAGTGATATGTATGACAAGCTTTGCAATGAAATGATTAAAAATGGAGAAAAGGAATAGTATATTGAAATCCTTAATGAAAAAAGTAGGAGATGACCTTGATGATCTTAAAAATGAGTAATATTAGCTAAAAGATGAAAATGAAAAACTATGTAAAGAAGTTCAATTTTTGAAATTGAAGAATAGTAAGTTGAATAGTAAAAATAATGAATTAGGTAAACGAAATGAGAAACTAAGAATTGAGCTAGATTATCTTGATAGTAAGAATAAAACTTTGAAAGGAAATGATTTTAATATCGTTGTGATGAAGAAATTGTAAAAAAGCTCAAGAAACTTAAAAATGAAAATGCTATGTTGAAAACTAACATAAATGAATCAAATGCAATTATAACCTTGTTCACTGAGGGTGAAAAGAATGTGAATACATTTCATAGAAAACAATAGAGTGAATTAGACAAATATGGAATTGGCTATGATAGGAATAATGATTGTAACTCTCATAGACTAAATCTATGATAGCTACTCATGACACTTGAAATTACTATGAAAAGTGTGGTCACATTGCACACAATTGTACAATAAGGAAAAATATGCATTTGTTTCACAAATGCAAGTATGTTTGGTTCCTAAAGAGACCAATCCTTGAAGTAACTAACATTAAAGAACCCAAGTAAAAATGGGTACCAAAGAGATGAAACTTGTTTTATAGGTATCTTAAGGCATTTCAAAGGCATCGATAAGGCATTATCTTTAATTCACTAAGGTTTTGTATTTATACCTTTGATTGTTGTGATTACGTTGATATGCCTCTCTTTGCAACCTTATTAGTTTTAGTAATTTCTATCCATGAATTGAGCTTCAATTACACAAAAATAAGGTTTTAAATGCTTCTCTTTAGATCTCATGAGTTTGGCGCATAAACTATTGAACTTATGTGCGTTTTGATGAGGAAACAAATGCACAATTAACCACTTAATCATATTTAAGTTACACTTAATTTGAAAAATAAGTGCTCAATTTGATTTTAATATGTTTAAACTTGTTTTGCTTTAATTTTGTTTATGCTTATTATTACACTTTGATCAAATATATTTTATTCCCTATTTTATTTATAATTTTGTAAATCTCAAAACATGAAACTTGTAGAATTCTTTTAAGCTTTTTGTAACATCCTAAATTACCTCAATCAGAGTCAGAATGACAGAGATATGACTAAAACACGAACAATGTCAAGCTGTTAATGGACTAGCATGTGGACGCTAACTTGGGAGATGCCTGGATTCTAGATGAAAAGTGTGCAGCTTCTAGAAGCGTCCGAACACCATATTAGGAGACTTTTAGACACTAGCATTAGAAAAGTAGCTGTTTGGAGAATTAAATACTCGATCAAAATTGGTGCAAATGTTGGTAACAACTGTAAAACTTGAAGACTCTACAAATGTAAGTGTTTTAGGGACTTGAAAATAGTACGTTAAACTTATTAATTGCTATCAAATCCATATAAATACCCTCTCAAAGCTTGTATTGTAATTAATGTTATTTGGTAAGTGAGAGACATAGTGTAGTGCTATTAACTTTGTATTTGCTATCTCTATAAAGTATTATACTATAGTTTGTTGTGAGTAATTTAGTAGAATATTAAGTTAAGCCTTGTCTGCTTGAGAACTTCCTGCAAAGGCTTAACTCAAGTGTTTGTGGTCTATGTTATTATATCTCCTTGAGGAACTCATTTTTATTGTTATATCGAATGAAGTGTGAAGTCCTCCTTGAGTGAGACATTGTTGTAGATCATGGAGACTAGAGAGTGGACCAAACTCCATGTTAAACTCAATGTTACCTCTTCTGCCCCTCACTCTTTTATTATTGCATTTTATATTATTGTTGTTTATTTGTTAAATTGCATCAATTAGGCATTAAGTTCTTGAAGATCAAAATTAGTACATTATCCACATTTCTTAGTTGCTACAAGGTTTCTATAATTGGTATAAGAGCTACGACTCTAGTTTAAAGTGCTTAACTACATCTAAAGTCTGTAAAATGGCTAGTAACACACTAGGTTTCTTAGATGAACCGTAATCAATAGGCCACCTATCCTAACTAGCACTAATTATGCATGTTAAAATTGTAGGATGAGAATCTTTATTAAGGCACAAAATGCATATCTATGGAATGCTATTGAAAATTGTCCAATAAAAATAAAGGGTAAAGATGAAAGTAATTATACAAAGGTGGAAAGAGAAAAAGTGCAATTAAATGAAATTGCTATTAATATATTGTGTTGTGGTTTAAATAAGTGTAATCTTCTTTCTCAATACTGTGCAAGTATACCCACACAATTTTACTCCATGCAATAAAATTATTTCCATTCAGCTTTGTTCTGTAACCTTTGTAGATACTGAAATCACATCAATTACAGGCTTATTGTCCACATTATCCATTTTAAACATATAAATATAAATATATAATACTCAATGGAAATTCCACAATTGTCGAAAACCAATGCTGACCCTCTCAAAATTCACAACCACAAAATGTAGAAGATGAAATGAGCGAAGAATTGCAACCAAAGAACGAGAATATCTAGAAAATAATACCAATGGCGTCCAAATGAAATCTACGCAAACCTAGCATTGACATGACAACAACTTGAGAAAATTTCCACCAAACAACTTTTAATAAGAGTCAATAAGATTAACCCAATATCAATTAGAGGTAGGAACAACCTTACCAAGGATGTTTCGAAGCTTCCAGATGCGGACAAGTACTCCGTGCGCCGAAATAGGACTAGAATGCTAAGAGCTTTGAGTGGCGCGTGAGACCTACACACTCGTCATTTGGACGCCGGACTTCGTGGGGACCGATCGGCAGGTAGTCCTCCTTCCTAGGCTAGCAGTGACAAAAGAAACTTCTTACACTCACGCACTTTCGAGAATAGTATGTCGCTCACTAGGGCAACTTTAGCGAAAAAAGTAAAAGTTGATTACTAGTGACTCTAATACCATGTTGAGAGAAGATAATTATAAAACATTTCTTTTTTCTATATTTGATAAGTGTCATTAGACCCTTAATTTTTATGCTATTTGAACATTCTTAGTATGTAATTTTTGAGATTTCATGGAGAAAAGGACATTAATTTTGTGAAAAATTCATTTCTTGGCTTAAAGATCATATTTGGAAGTTTTTATGATGGTTCAAAGGAAATTAAAGCAAATTAAACAAGTTTGAATCAATTTTGTTCAAGAAGGAAGTTTATGTTTTCATCCTTTTGTTCATCCTTGGCAGGGAAGAACTGGGAGGAAGAGGTCAGAATGCAAAAGAGAATTTTAATCTTCATCCTTACCTTCATCCTTGGCCAGGAAGGACGCGAAGGATGCGAACAGCAGCTACACATGAAGAAAAGATTTCAGCCTTTTATTCATCCTCACCCAGGGCTGACAGTCGAGGAAGACATCAGAATGCTTTTAAAACAAGTTTTAGTTATTTTTGTCTTCATCCCTGCCCCAATCCTGGCCAGGATGACACCTGAGGATGAACTGGATTTTTCCAAAAGTATAAATAGAGCTCTGTTTTCTTGTTTTATAATTTTTAGATCATTTTCTTAGGCTCTAAAACAGAAATTACGAAGGAAATTACGAGAAGCTTTGCTAGGGCATCCATTGAAGATCTCAAGACATCAATTAGGGTTTATTCTTTCTATCATGATTCTTTCTATTTCCTCTAGATATTTTGTTCTTATTGTGAATCTCATGGAGGAGTAGATTCTTATACTCTTCATCTTGTGAAACCCTAACCATACGAATTGAAATGTCTTTTGATTAATGAATGTTCATGTCTTTGTATCTATTCATGTGATTCAATAGTCTTGTGATTGATTTGTGCACAAATTAATTGCATGTTTGATTCTTA
Source organism: Combretum micranthum (assembly GCA_024138025.1). Taxonomy (NCBI): domain Eukaryota; kingdom Viridiplantae; phylum Streptophyta; class Magnoliopsida; order Myrtales; family Combretaceae; genus Combretum; species Combretum micranthum. The sequence continues at coordinate 99,766 of JAMXBD010003626.1, read as the reverse complement.
TTGGATTGAAAGAGGTTTCATTCAATTAGATAGATCTTCATGAATAGAGGAATTGCTAATTTCACCTAGAGGTAGGGAAATTACGATTTTCTGCTATAAGGAATTTAATTCTTGTTCAAGGATCATGATCTTTAATGCAATTCTATATGATGTTAGTAAGGGAGAGGTCTCTACTACCTCATTTAGGGTTAGGAATTGATTAACTCGAGGGAGGAATTGATTTACTTGTTGAGATCTCGTAGTGCAAAGCATGAATGATTCATTAATCAATCTTTTATCATAAGAACTTTAGGTTTAGGGTGGATCAAGGTGGAGAGTATGTTTTGAGTTTGAATTCATCTTTGACAGCAAACATTAGTTGATTTTAGAGCTTGCTTAATCTTTTGCTTAGTAGTTAATTGTAGATTTCTCTCCAAAATTTAGGCTAAATAGTAGAGAACCGGTAATACTAGTACTTGATCTTCAAAATCCCTGAGGACGACACCCTAAAATCTATGCTACATCGAATAGGTGCACTTGCCTAGCTTTGATCGTAGATTTAATCGGGTTTATAAATTTTAGAAATTAATACGATCGGTAAAACATCATCAATATTCATTCGTACATACATAGAGATATATATATACACTATTTACGTGACTATTGGTATATTACACCTACCATTATATTAATTACATTGCTTAGTAAATATAACAGTAAGGAATACAATATTATCTACAACACCTTTTCCTATAACAATAGTAAAGTAAAAAGTTACGGCCAGATAAATTCTATGTCCTATAATTAATTTTGATGAGATCAATCCTATCATAATCCAGCAGTTTATACCATATCCAATCGTGATCGAATTACTAAAATAGTTAATATTTCGATTATTAATTTATATTAACGATTTGATGGTTGACTGAATGGTTTTGTCACAGGACCATAGATTCTCCTGTCATAAGACCATAGATTTTCCCCAAAATTTTCAAAATTGCAAATTATATTTTTCAACATAGTCAATGTCCACTTCACATAACATTCATACCCGGCTCACTTCAGCCGTGAACCAAAATCTTCTTGTAGACCAGCACATAGAAACTAAAGCTGGAGAATGGTGACAATGTAGTGAAGCGAAACATTATCGTTTAGGAAATCCACTACATATTCATGATTTTTTTTTTGGGCCCACATTACTTATTTATGAATTGCTAATGAAGTTTAAATAGAGAATTAAAAATATATATGTAAGCAGATTTATCAAAAGCAAGAAAGTTTTGGGAAAAAGAAAAAAAAAAAAAAAGAACCTTATAGATTATATATTAGGATATCAATTAATATATTTGCTTATCCTTTATTTATTTATTTATTTATTTTTTACTCCTTTGTAATGGAATCTTGGACACTTGCAATTCTTCTGCTATTTCTAGTCCTTCGTTAAATACAAGGAACCCGGGGATTAATTAAGTACGTGAGTATTGCGTTGCGGTGAGGGAACGGCAAATGGAAGATGGACGGAAGTGGAAGGTAAGGATACCCTTTATCACACCCTTCACAGGATGGGAACCGTGCTGTAGAGACAACAATTTTATGTACTTTTAATTAGCCCATTGGCTGTGTGAAATGGTTAATGGCATAAAAATATAAATAGATGTAATTTTTTTATGTGTATAGTTTTGTAAATTCTATAAATATTTTGATCACTAATTTAAATTATATTGATACTTACCAACTACTCAACCAAATTCATATAATATAATATATCCCCCTCACTGAATATGTTGATTGATTTTTTTTTCCCACTTGGGTGAGTCATGTCGGGATGGGATGATTAGGGCCCTAAATTTTACGTATAATCAAGCATTGCGCTCGAATGGTTACGTGCACCTGGGTTTACTGGATTCCTCCGAAGTAACGTCTATGCCCTTTGATTACCCTGTTCCTATCCTGGACCATCATCAAAAGTATTAATGCAGCTAGCACAGAAAACATGAAGAAAAACGAGATGTACTTCATCAAGTTAGATCTTCAAAATAGCAATAAGGTTAAATCCATACACTTAAGGATAATACAGAGGATACTCCTCTAAAAGGATTTTTAATTCAATAATATCAAAAGTGATATATCATATTTCTTACAAAAGCCCTAAAAGACTATTTATACTATTACCTAAAAATCCTAAAAAAAATAATAAATATAATATCCTAAAAATATCTTAATAAGGAATATCTAAAGAAAATAATTATCTATATATTATTTTAACAAATATCTAGATGCTATTTTAACTATATCTAGTAAAATATTAATCTTATAAAATTCTAATAAAATCAAACCTAATAAAATAAGAAATATTAACTAAATCAAATCTGTCTTAATAAAGTAAAAATCTTCCATATCTTCATCTTCTAAATTATTTTCTTGATGTTAATCCTGTCTTCATCATTCTCTCCTTTTGCAAAGAGCTCGATCTTGAGTTCTCATATGTCCACTTGTTTTTCTCTCTTTGGATCATCTTAATTTTATCCAATTTATCTCGTCGTTTGATCATGATTCGCACCACATCATTCACCCCACCAGATTAAAACTCATCCTTGAGTTTCATCTTGAATTTGTTTGTACACAATCTAGATGGATTGGAGTGATAACTGGACAAACGTTTTCCATGTTGATATGAAGCAATAGGACAAATGCACTCACTAATTCTGGTATTACCTTTGGGCTGGGATGTAAGTTTTTAGGCAAATCGTTGAGTCCCACATCTTTAATCTCATTCACTCGTGCAATGAATTTGCTAGGAGTTTCTTCAGCCTCTACCTCTTCGATAACTATCAACACCTATTCGTTAATTAACAGAGCCTTCTCCACAATGACTTCCTTACCAACACAATCTTTGTAGGTGTCAGCTTCTGCCCTACTGTCCTCACCATCACTAATCTGAGCACTTTAATCTTCAAGGTTGAGTTTTTATCTTGTTCCACCAATTCCTCCTTAGGAACTTCTGGAATTAGGTTCATTAGTTCAGGCATCTATAGCATTTTTTAAGGAAGGATTTGCTTGTAGGCTAAGGGAAAAAACTCCTGCTCCATCAGGTATTTCATCATAAACCAAGTCTTCATAGACTTATTACCCTTAAGGCGCTCACTGGCAGAAGTTTTTCTTACCAATACTATGCATCACCCCGCAAACGACTTTTCACTAACTATATCATCATACTCTCAAAAACCCTCATATGGTCAAGAACCTCTCAACTTTCTCAACCTAAACCCAAAACTCATCTAGATTTCCATCAAACTCATAAACATCATATTTAAATTGAGAAAAGATGTTATCCTTATACCTATAATTACTCCTATTGCATAGTCTTCTACCACATGACCTCTTCTTCAGGCTAGATTTTCAAAAAAATTCATTTTCAACATCGGTATCATAAGTAACAAAATTGATCCTTGGATTGTCTTCCAATCGTCTCCAATAATCTTGCCTGCTACTGTTGGTATTGGATCGATAGATCTGGGCTTCAAAATGATGTTCCTTTCATTGGATTTTCTGACCCATGGTTTCCTTTACCACCCTCGTATTTGTCGCTTGTAACATAGGCCTTTCATACCGGAACACCATTAGAAATACGACCACCATCTTCACACGATTCAAGCCGCTCTGATACCACTCTAACGCAACATGAGAAGCATGAAGAAAAACAAGATCTATCTCATCAAGTTAGATCTTCAAAATAGCAACAAGGTTAAATCCATAAATTTAAGGATAACACAGATGATACTCTCTAAAAGAGTTTTTAATTCAATAATATCAAAAGTCATATATCATATCTTCTTTCCAAAAGCCCTAAAAGACTATTTATGCTATTACCTAAAAATCCTAAAAAGGTAAATAATAAATACAATATCCTAAAAATATCTTTAAGAAATATCTAAAGAAAATAATTATCTACATATTATTTTAACAAATATCTAGATACTATTTTAACTACATCTGGTAAGATATTAATGTTACAAAATTCTAATAAAATCAAACCTAATAAAATAAGATATATTAACTAAATCAAATCTATCTGAATAAAATAAAAATCTTCCATATTCATCTTCTAAATTATTTTCTTGATGTTAGTCTTGTCTTCATCAAGTATCAACAACAAGAACAAGGACAACGTGCCACTGCGAGAGGATACATACAAATATGGTACAAAAATGTCCAATTTCTCAGAAAGTATGACTTAGTAATTTTAGTTATATTTTTTTGGAGAGTAACGACAAGAAAAGTTGATAATATTTCTGAAAGTTATTGGTTCTAACAATTTAAAAATCATCTGGGCAGTATTGGAAACAAAATGCTTATAGTGTGGTTAAATGAAGTACCGATTTGTTTGGAGGATCCAATTGAAATCAGTTTGCTTTCATTTTTAATTGAGCTGCATTAATTCAATTTTCTTTTTTTTTTCTTCCTTTTTTCATTCAACATAAGAAAAACCTGATGATTCTTAATCATATTGAATTTTTGGTGAGCTGCTTTTACTTGTTTCTCGTAATATTCCTCATATAATCGTTGATTACCACGCTATTTGTAATTTTCTTGTTATTTGTCAGTTTCCTATCTTGTTGCAGAGCAATAAATCAATTGAGAAGAAAATATTCAAGATTGAGGGCAGAAAAGGTGCAGAGTAACACGAGCTCACAGAAAAAAGGAGAACAAAATAATCTAATGAAGTTCAAAATGAGAGTTCAAATTATATAGGGTTACATGACATGTGTTTTAGTAGTGATTTGTGTTTTTATTTTTCATAAATATATGATCTCAAGTTTGACATTTTGACAAATAAGTGACATTACTTATATTTTTTATAAATATATGACTTAAGTCTTGTACTTTTTATAAAAAAAGTGACTAAAGTTTTATTTTCTGACATATACATTACCTTCGTTTCTTTACTTTATATTAATAATCGATAAGGATTATGTAAAAAAATACAGGTAAATTATTTGTAAAAAATAAAATTCAGTTCACTTATTTACATAAACAGCAAACACAAGTCATTTATTTATTAAAAATATAATTTAGATCACTTAGTTGTCAAAATATCAAAACACACAGGTTATGTATTTGTTAAAAATCAAACTTAGATAACCTATTTGTAAAAATACTAAAATATGAGTCATGTTTTTGTAATCAACTGAAGTATATAAAAAGATTTAACAAATAGAAGAAAATTTAAAAAATAAAAAAGAAAAAAAAGGGAACATTGTAAAATATCAATTATTTTGTTATTTCTATTCCCTCTTTACGACCGACTGGAAACCAGGGACCAACCACCATGGGGATGGGGCTTATGTCTACCCTTTGACTATTTTAGATTCGTAAGTACACATCACCTATGGCCCATGGGCAAATATCTTTTTGTTTATGTTTTTTGACCTCTTCTTTTATTATTTTAATTTTTATCATTATTATTTAATATAATTTGGGCCAGGATACGTCTACCGGGTCATGGTAACATTTTGCTTGAAATTTCCTTGAAGAAAGAGACATCAATTGATGGCCCACACGCTGTTTAATATATTCATGGACAACTAAAATTATATTCTATCTTGCATCCAACTTTTTGTCTAACTTTTCTAGCTTTTATTTAGATGAAATTTCCTTTAATTATTACAAAATTTCATTTATATGTGGGATTATTTATTCGATTTGATGTATTAAATACTAATGATTATGCGTATACATGTATCCTAATATTTATAATTGTTTTGAATTTCTGTTTTTAGTAATTTGAAAATAGACATTAAAATAAAAATAAAGCAGATTGCAGAAGACTTGATATTTTTATTTTAAGTATTTTTTATATATTTTTTCTAATTAAGTTTGACGACATGTCCAAACACACTTATAAATATATAGAGATTCTTTCTAATTTTGTAAAAAATTATTACAATTTAATGCCTTCTTTGCTTGGAGGCAACAAAGAGAATAAATAACAACCCTTTTATACTTGAAAAATTAATGAAATGATTTTATTTTTGGTAGCTTAAATCTAATATACGAAATCTCTATTAATATTAAGTGAATACAAAGTTATTTGACTCCAAATTTAAATATAAGGCAAAATAAATTTATAGTTTTCTCTCTCTTATTTTTTCTATCTCTACTATTCTCTTCCCACCATCTCTCTTTCTCTTTTCTATTATCATATCACTGAGAGGTGTTATACTCTTATTGCACGTGCAAATCTAATACCTAAATTATAAAATTTAATTAAAAACTTCATAAATTCTTTATCATAAACTCTTACTGCTCTAGAGGGCTAAGCTGAAATTATTCAGTAAGGTGTTTACTAAAATAATGGAAGAAAAATGAAAGGACCGATGAGGAGGTGTGATTTAGATTTGGCACTTATATTTTTATAATAGGAAAAGTCAATGATGGAAATAAATGGTACGCAAAGATGATTGGAAATTACATAATTGGTATGCAGGTCGACTCGCTTGGTCAGATTATTTTGGCCTGTCCCACATGGAATGGCGGTTATACTGGCCAATCTACCAACCTATTAATTTTTTTCTTTTTTTTTTTTTGTATTTTTGATATTGCAATGTTATTACATTAAATATAAATATTATTTTAAATTAAAATTGAAAAAATATTTATGTATGAGATAAAAAATCGATAAATATTATAAGATAAACATAAGATTATGATAAAAAATTATTATTTAACATTAACGTTTTATTTTTTTTTCACTCTTTTGATATGGATATAGTTGTTTACTATGATTAGATTTTTTTCTTTTTAACTTTCATGAGTTTGCTTATATACATATATATACATATAAACAAATGCGGGTTTGTGGGCCAACTAGACTCATAGGCGGGTTGACCCGCTTTAACCAGCAGTTATGCCTAAGAAGTCAAATGGCCTGCATAGTAAAGCGGGTTGAAAATTTTAGCCCAACCTCCATATTTTTGTGGGTTAAATGGGTTGGCCCGCATAACCCACCCCATAGGGGAAGAAAAACACATATACCTTACTAATTCATAGGATTTTTTATTTTTTATTTTTTCCCAAATTGGTACATAGCAAGATGACTGGGATTTATATATAGAATTATATGCTTGGAAATCATCATCGAGTAAATAGGTCCTCCTTGGCATGAGGTAAGGCAATGATGAAAATGATTGGAAATTTTTGTTATTATCGAGAAAAACTCGGGAAAGAAAAACATAAAACACGACGGGCGAACCCAAACGTCCATTTTCGTTTAGGAAATCTTTACTTATTATCCATGAATTGTTGATGAAGTTTAAAAGAAGCATTCAAGATATATAATCAGAATTATCAAACGTAAAAAAATTCGAAAAAAAAAAGGAAAAGAGAGAACATTATAGAATATATATATTAAGATATCAATTATAGAAATATCTCTTTCAAAAGAAAAGAGAGATAAATATCACAATCTGTTGATTCTCAAAATACTTGAAAAGTGACATCTAATAAAATCAAAACCTATTGAATCATGCATAATTACCAAAAGACGATCTTTTGTAGATCTATTGATTCTGAGAATATCTAGATAAATAGACATCAAAATTCAAAAACATCTTAAGATTGTGAATTTTGAGAAAGAGATAAACATTGCAATCTGTTGATTCGCGCTCAAATACCAAAAAGTAATCTTCTATCAACCTGTTGATTTCATAGAATACCAAGAGAGATAGAAGATAAAATAATATTTTATTCAATAACAAATTTCTATTTCAATATTTATAGTTCTAGTATATTTTTAGGATTGAAATTGAATCTAATTAAATGACTTTATATAAATAGGATGACATTAATCCTATTAAAAAAGATTATACTCCTATTAAATTAACATTAATCCTATTAAGTCTAGAAAAAGAAATTGTAAACTTCTAAAAGAATGATACATTGTTTATGTCCTGCACCACCTTCTTATATATATATATATATATATATATATTTACATATTATATAAACTTTGTAAACAAAGATGGAATTCGGCACACTTGAAATTCTTATATATATATATATATATATATATTATTTATTTAAAATCAGTTTGGTTTTATTTCGATTTGAGCTGTACTTCTTCTGTTTGTAGAACAAGAAAAATTAATGATTTTGCAAGTATGCTTACTACTCTAGAGGGTTGAGCTGAAATTTATTCAGTGAGGTGTTTAGGAAAATATGAAAGATATAGGACTGAGGTCTGAGGAGGTGTGGCCGAGATTGAGATTTGGCACTCCTTAAAATAAGAGAAGTCAATGATGAAAAAATGGTAGACGTCAAGAAGATGATATTGGGAATTACATAGAAGTATACGCTTGGAATTTTTATAATGGTGTAACTCGGGGAAGAGAAACATAAAACAGGACATACAATGTCTCGTAGCTGACACGCATGGTCGTTGTCTGCCTCACAAAACAATCATACCCCACTCGCTTCAGCCGTGAACCAAGTTTTCTCGCAGGCCAGCACATGGAAATTAAAGCTGGAGAACATCACGACAGTGAAGCAGAACATTTTTCGTTTAGGAAATCTCTAACTTATCCATGCATTGTTAATGAAGTTTCAAAAAGAGATTCGATGTATATAAGCAGAATCATCAAGAGGAAGAAAATTTAAAAAATAAGAAGGACGAAGGAATATTATAGAACATATATTTGAATATCGACTATAGAAATATCTCCTTACCTTCTCTTTCTTTCTTATTTTTTATTTGTTATGTACTTTGTAATCAAAGATAGAATTCAAGACACTTGATGCCCTTTCATTTCATTAATTGAATAAAGCTTTAATTGAATTACTATTACTTTTGAATGGAATATAACCATAATAGGAATTTTATTTTTAAATTTTTATTTAAATAGCATAATTTTGGAAAAAAATGCAACTTGAGCATCGAGTTGTGATTCAAAGATTCCTTATTGAATCGTTATTACAACAGAAGTAATAAGGCTATAATGAAATTGTAATTCCAACAAAATGAATGGGTTATTGCAGTTCTTTAATTATAAACTACAAGGAATTATGGGACCAACTACTATAGGGATTATGATGCCACATGAGGTTAATCCAGCTCATGTCTATCTCTAATGAATTTAATTTTTATGTTAATGTACTTCTCGGTTCCCGCTTATTGAAGGTTCCTGAACGGGAACCGGCCTAGGGATGGTAGGTTTGAACCGACAAATGACCCAACGGTTCTAGCAGGTCTTTATTGTTCCACTCCCGAAAACAGTATAACCTGGTGGTTTTAGAGCCACCAGTTCAAGAACCGGCCAGAGAACTGACAAAATTGGTGATTCTTATGGTTGTATGCCACAAAAATAAAAATAAAATAAAAGGAAAGGAAAAAAAGAAAAGAAAATTATAAAAAAATGTAATTAAAAATATTTAAAACTATTTTCGCATGAATAGTAAAAAATTTATTTCCTATTCACGATTTTGTTATTAATAACATAAATAATAAATATATTTGAAATCATATATTGTTAAGTTTATGTTGACTTCTAATCAAAATGGACTTTTCTTTTTTCATGATGTATGACTTATTTTTGCATTGTAGGGACTTATTTGTGTATTCAATATTTTATAGTGACATCTTACTAGTATGACAACTAAAAATTGCAAATGATTGTATATAAATAAATACATAACTATAGAATTTTTTTTAACTAATGACTATAAGCAATTATTATTAGGTTTAATGTTATTTTAAATTAAAAGTTTATTCTACAATTATTTTCTTAGTTAAATTAAGTAGATTGTTTAATTCATTTTTTTATTTCACAATTCTCGATTCCCCTAGAACAGGAATCGAACACTGGGAACCAGTGGTTCCTAAGAACCTGGAACTAGACTGACTCCTAGAGGTTCGGTTCCAGTTCTCCTATTCTTGGAATTGGGATCTGGTGGTCTAACTCTGGTTCCGGATTGAAATTGACCCGTGATGATTCTAATTGTGGTTGATATATGGCTCTCACTAGAATGAGTAAAGTCAATGAAGAAACTGTACCAGTCAAGACTGGAAATGACATTCAAATGATAGGGAATTTTATAATCGGGTAATAGGTCCTACTTTGAATTAGAATAGTCGATATGAGTCAAGATGATGGAAAATTACGCAGAAAATGATTGGGATTTAATAATTGAGTGATGGGTCCTACTTAGAATGACAATAGTCGATATGGTTCAAGATGATTTGAAATTACAGAGAAATGATTGGGAATTTCATAATCGGGTAATACGTCCAAAGTGGGAATCAACGCTTGGAATATTTAAGATATTATTATAGTTAAAATAATAATATCATTTATTGGATCTCCATTGTCCATAGCATTTAACAACAATGTGACTTCATTGGTTTTGCATTCAAAGAAATTTGGTCCACCGCTTTGAAGCACCCAATTTTTTTTTTATGTCGTAAGAAGAAGTTTTGAAAATCTGAGGTTCACTTGTGTGTCCGTCATGGTCTTATCTGTTTGAAGCACCCAATTTCATATGAAAGCTGATACGCATAGTCCATGTCCGCCTTACTAAACATTCATACTTCAGCCATGCACCAAGTCTTCTCGTAGGCCAGCACGTGGACATCTCTTACTTATTCATGATGAATTGTTAATGCAATTTTTAAAAGAAAAACAAAAATATATAGACAGATTTTTATCTAAAGGAAGAAAATTTGGGGGGGGGCGGGAATGGAACGCTATAGAGTATATATATATATATATGGATAACACTTATAGAAATAATTCCATAATTATCTCTCCCCACTATCTCTCTTTCTGTCTTCTATTATTATATTACTAGAAGCTGTTATGCTCTTATTGCGTGTGCCAATTTAATACCATTAAATTATAAAAGTTACTTAAAAATTTCATAAATTCTTTATCATAAACTCTTACAGCTCTAGAGGGTTAAGCTGAAATTATTCAGTAAGGTGTCTACGAAAATAATGGAAGAGCTAGGACCGATGAGGAGGTGTGGTTGAGATTTGGCACTCTTATTATTCAGTAAGGTGTTTACGAAAATAAATGGTACGCGTAAAGATGATTGGAAATTACATAATGGAGTAAAACTGGGGAAGAAAACGTAAATACCTTGGGTTTTTTCCCGCCAAATTGGTACATAGCAAGATTACTGCGATTTATATAAAAGTATATGCTTGGCATGAGATAAGTCAATGATGGAAATAAATGGTACGCGTAAAGTTGAACAGTCGATAGGAGAAGTCCGTGACTGCTTTACGAAAAAAATCATACCGTGCTTCGGTCATTTCAGCCGTGCACCAAGTCTCCTTGTAGGCCAGCACATGGAAATTCAAGCTCTGGAGAACTCACGACAAGTGAACCCGAACGTACAGTTTTGTTTAGGAAATCTCTTGCTTATTATCCATGAATTGTTGATGAAGTTTTAAAGGAGGATTCAAGATATATAATCAGAACTATCTGTCGTAAAAAAATTCGAAAAAAAAGAGGGAACATTATAGAATATATATTAGGATATCAATTATAGAAATATCTCTTTACCTTATGACGCAGCAGAAGCAAAAAAAGATAAATATCACAATCCGTTGATTCTCGGAACACTCAAAAAGTGACGAATGATAAAATCAAAACTTGTTAAATCATGTACGATTGTGGAAAGATGATTTTTTATATATCCGTTGATTTTGAGAATACCTAGACAAATAAGCATCAAAATTTAAAAACTCCACAAGAGTGTGAATTTTGAGAAAGAGATAAATATTGCAATCTATTGATTCGCGCACAAATACTAGAAAATAATCTTCTATCAGCCTATTGACTCCATAGAATACCAGGAGATATAAAACAAATCTCTGTTTCAATGTTGACAAGTCTAGTCTATTTATAGAATTTAAATTGAATCGATTAAATAACTTGATATAAATAGAATGACATTAATTCTATTAGAAAAGATTATTCTCCTATTAAATTAACATTAATCCTGTTAAGTCTAGAAAAAGAAATTGTAATCTTCCTAAAATAATGATATGTTCTTCATGTCTTGCATCATGCTCTACAAGGTGGATAGAATTCACCCTCAAATTTCCATCATTGGCTTACCTTCATGGTATGATGATATCCCAAGACGAACATTGACTCTGATACCAACTGACGCGGCAAAAGAAAAAGAGAGATAAATACCACGATTTGTTAATTATCAGAATACTTGAAAAGTGATGAGTGATAAAATCGAAATTCATTGAATCGTGCGCGATTGCCAAAGATAATCTTCTATATGTCTATTGATTCTAAGAATACCCAGACCAATAGGCAACAAAATTTAAAAACTCCATAAGAGTGCAAATTTTGGGAAAGAGTTAAACAATGCAATCTATTGATTTGCGCATAAATACCAAAAAGCAGTCTTCTATTAACCTATTGATTCCACAGAATACTAGAAGATTTAGGAGCAACAAAATAATATTTTATTCTATAACAATCTCTATTTGAATGTTTACAAGTATATTCTATTTATAAGATTGAAATAAGATCCAATTAAATGACTTGATATAAATAAAATGACATTAATCTTATTAAAAAAATTATGCTCCTATTAAATTAAAATTAATTCTATTAAGTTTAGAAAAAGAAGTCGTTGTCCCCTAAAATAAGGATATGTTCTTCATGTCCTGCATCACCTTCATATATATATATATATTTATATATTATACACTTTGTAAACAAAGGTGGAATTCGGGACACTTGTAATTCTTATATATTATATATATATATATAATAATTAAAAGCAGTTTGGTTTTATTTCGATTTGAGCTGTACTTCTTCTGTTTTTTCCCCCCTTTCCATTTACCACAGCAAAAATGTTCAAGGTAGATGGCAGAGAAAGTGCAGATTGAATAAAAATAAATGAAACATATTTTCTAATAAAATGTGTTGGATAATAATATAAAATAGGTTGCCGTTGTTTCCTCAATACTTAGATTCGCAGCCACTAAGTCAAAGCACATCTATAACCTCATCTAACTCTGCTGTTGTGTTTGATGGTATTACTTCCACAAAAGGAAGGTTTACAATGATGATTATTCATAGCAATGGATGTGCATGTCCCAAGTAGTAGAACACGAAAAATTAGTGATTTTCCAAGTATGCTTACTACTCTAGAGGGTTGAGCTGAAATTTATTCAGTGAGGTGTTTAGGAAAATAATGAAAGATATAGGACTGAGTAGGTGTGGCCGAGATTGAGATTTGGCACTCCTTAAAATAAGAGAAGTCAATGATGAAAAAATGGTACACGTCAAGAAGATGATATTGGGAATTACATAGAAGTATACGCTTGGAATTTTTAGAATGGTGTAACTCGGGGAAGAAAAACATAAAACATAAAACAGGACGTCCAATGTCTCGTAGTTGACACGCATAGTCGTTGCCCGCCTCACAAAACAATCATACCCCACTCGCTTCAGCCGTGAACCAAGTTTTGTTGTAGGCCAGCACATGGAAATTAAAGCTGGAAAACATCACGACAGTGAAGCAGAACATTTTCGTTTAGGAAATCTCTTACTTATCCATGCATCGTTAATGAAGTTTCAAAAAGAGATTCGATATATATAAGCAGAATCATCAAGAGGAAGAAAATTTAAAAAATAAGAAGGACAAAGGAATATTAGAGAACATATATTTGAATATCAACAATAGAAATATCTCTTAACCTTCTGTTTCTTTCCTATTTTTAATTTTTAATTTTTTATTTGTTATGTACTTTGTAATCAAAGATAGAATTCAAGACACTTGATGCCTTTTCATTTCATTAATTGAATAAAGCTGTAATTGAATTACTATTACTAATGTAATATAACCATAATAGGAATTTTATTTTTACCATGTAGAATTTTGGAAAAAATACCACTCGAGCATCAGATTGTCATTCAAAGATTCCTCATAGAATCGTTATTACAACAAGAGGAATGAGGCAATAATGAAATTGTAATTACAGCAAAATGAATGGGCTATTGCAGTTCTCCAGTTGTAAACTACAAGGAACTATGGGACCAACTATTATGGGTTATGACGCCACTTGAGGTTAATCCAGCACATGTGTCTATCCCTAACTAATTTCAATTTTTATGTTTATGTACTTTTCGGTTCCCGGTCACTGAAGGTTCGTGAACTGGGAACCAGCCTAGGGATGGCAGGTTTCGGTGGGTTATTTGCCGGTTCCACCCCCGAAAACCGCATGATATGGCAGTTTAGAACCATCAGTTCAAGAACCGGCTAGAGAATTGATAGAATTGCCAGTTCTTGTGGCTGTATAACACCAAAATAAAACATAAAAAAAAATAAAGGAAATGAAAAAAAAAAGAAAATTATAAAAAAAAATTGTGATTAAAAAAATATTTAAAACTATTTTCACATGAATAGTAAAAAATTTATTTGCTATTTACGACATTTAATGTATGTTATTAATAATACAAGTAGTAAATATATTTGAAATCATATATTGATAAGTTTATGTAGACTTCTAATCAAAATGAACTTTTCTTTCTTCATAATAAATGATTTGTTTTTTGTGTTGTAGGAACTTTTGTGTATTTAGTATTTTATAGTGACATCTTACTAGTATGACAACTAAAAATTGCAAGTGATTATGTATAAATAAATTCATAATTGTAGAATTTCTTTTTAACTAATGAACTATAAGCAATTATTATTAAGTTTAATGTTATTACAAGTAAAAAGTTTATTCTACATTATTTTCTTAGTTAAATTAAGTAGATTGTTTAATTCATTTTTTTTTTTTTAATTTCATAGTTCCTGGTTCCTCTAGAACAGGAACTAAACACTAGAAATCAGTGGTTCCTAAGAATTGGTAACTAAATCGACTCCTACAGGTTCAGTTCTAACTCTCTTATTCTTGGAATTGGGAATTGGTGGTCTAGCTCTAGTTTTGGATTGAAACTGACTCATGATGACCTCTAATTGTAGCTGATATATGGCTTTCACTAGAATGAGTAAAGTCAATGAAGAAACTGTACCAGTCAAGACTGGAAATGACATTCAAAATGATAGGGATTTTTATAATCGGGTAATAAGTCCTACTTTGATGAGAATAGTCGATATGAGTCAAGATGATGGAAAATTAAGCAGAAAATGATTGGGATTTAATAACTGGATAATGGGTCCTACTTAGAATGAGAATAGTCGATATGGGTCAAGATGATTTGAAATTACAGAGAAATGATTGGGAATTTTATAATCGGGTAATACGTCCAAAGTGGGAATCAACGCTTGGAATTTTCATTATAAAGTAAACTCAGAGAAGCATAATATGAAACACGACACGCGCTTTCTCGTAGCTGATACACATAGTCCATGTCCGCCTTACTACACATTCATACTTAAGACTAAATAAATAAACAATATTTAGATTTATATTTTTAAAGCTCTATTACACTAGTGAATGTTAGTTTTCTAGGATACCATGTTAGTTTTCTAGGATACCTTCTTACATTAAATTTAACCCTATAAACCTTCCTTCAATGTAGCATATTATTTCATCAGCTAAATTACACAAACCCACTGGGGTAAACTCAACAGCATATCAATGCAACTTGTATTCGTGATTTTCTTGAACAACATCGCACAATTGATGGATATTATGGTATCTTTTATGGAAGAATCGAAGCTACGAGTCCTAAAACCTATAAAGTAACTTTTCATGGATGTCCTTGTAGGACAATTGCACATAACTCGTCTTTCCAGGCCAATATGTCCTACTCACAAATCGTATGGTATAAGAGCCCTACAAGCAGGAAGTGTTATGCTCGTTGATATGTGAAATAGCCCAAGATGAATTTTGCAATTCAACATAGGGGGAAGTCTTGGTTTAAATGGAGAATCAATCTCGTTTACACACTCAACATAGGCTGCGGCCCTAATGTAGTGGAGGAAATAGCGTATGAATACTTGAAAAAATTTCATAGAATTTATTCATGAGTGGTAATTTCATAATTTTTGTAGTTTTGTGTAGTTATGGAGTTTTGCATTGCAGACCCTATTTCAATGGAAAATGAGCCAACGAATAAACACATGAAATTTGCTTGTGATGTACGTCAGTTTTCGGGTAAATTCAATCATTTAGACTCTTAAAACTGCATTTTAGCTATTTATGGAAATTTTTGCTTATGTCATAACGTTTTATAAGAGAGTCCATAAACCGTCTATGGCATTGGTTTTGTTTTTATTCAATTTATTTCTATGCATTTATTAGGAATATTTCCCTTTTTTTGGGCAAAAACATGGTTTACACATATATTATATGCCATAGGGAAAGGATGAAGAGTTCAATCATCGAATAAAATATTTTCAAAGCGTGTTTGCTCTTTAATCCAAAAATTGAATTTCCTGTGTGATTTTGAATTTTGATGCCTATTACCTAGGAATTCTTAGGATCAATAAGTACTGGAAGATCATACTGCAACATTCTTTCGTGAATCAACGGTTTATGAATCAATGGTTTGTGGTAAACCTAATTTGCTGTTATGACTACAACATGTAGACAAACAAGAAGACCACGTTACCTAGACATTCACATAAAAAAAAAGAGCACTGAAGAGTATTTGTACATGCAATCTTGTTACAAGCAGTATAGTGTTACATGTAGCTTTATGGCACATAGATAGCACAGAGTACCATGATCTGGAAATAGCTAGAATATAACCGTCTTGTAACTAACCATTACAAACATATAAATACAAGAAAGAACGAAAGAAAAGGAACGAAAGAAAAGGGAGCTTTTACCACAGAAAAAAGTAGTGAGCCTTTAGAAGTCCTTTGGAACTCGAATCCAGCAAAACCTTTTATCTTTTTGTTACTTTGTTCCTATCAATAAGAAATTCAAACACGAATAAACCTTAGAGTTAGTATTGAATAACTCAAGATAAACAGAGATATTAATGGTATAGGAGAGAACAACTATTAATCTTTCCAAATAGTGAGGGCATTTGCAACAGTTGAGTTAATTGAACAAAAGTTAAAGAAACCTTAATTTTGTAACTTAGATAAAGAAAAGAAAAAGAAAGTCAAGAAGAATCAGAGGCATACCTGTTCTGTGTCGAGTAAAGGGTAGAATAGTTAGTCTTTTTCTTTTTTTTTTTTTTATTTGGGAAAGTAGAGTTTGATCTTTGGGCTGGGCCTTCTTCAAGGCTTATTAATTGGTGCTTTCATTGAGAGACTGATGCTAATGAAAAGAGTGACCTAGAAATGGCTACTCGAAAAGGGTTACCTAAAAAAGGTAAAGAGTGCAACCACACAGAGTGATAGCCATCCAGAATAGGCTAACTAGAGTGGGCGGCCAAGGGCGTTGGCTTCTCAAGGGTAGGCCATGTTATGATCTCACATCAGTTCCATGAGAAATTGTGAAATGGTACTTAAGCCTAGAGGGTTTTCCTACCTAATAACCCTCTAACCTAGTCTTTTGGGTTTGACTCTCTCTTTGGACTTAGTATTTAACAATCTTTACATAACTACTCATTCCCTCTTAAAGGTTCTCCTTTTCATTACCATTCGTCTTTTCTAAGATCAATTAAATCACATAAACTGTGAATAAAACACAAAAAGAATCATGAATTTAGTCTGGAAGTTCTACATCGATGGTTGATTTTTTCTCTAAGGTGTGTTTTTTAATCATCAAATTCCTTTTTTTATAAGACTCCTCTATTCATTTGGTTTTTTTTTTTTTTTACTATTTCTAATTTTAATTAAATTCTAGGGTTTATTTTGTAAGTTCTGTTTAATTTTAATGATTGAATTGTTACAACAATGGAGCTTTTGTTTTTTACTTTCTATTTTCTACAATGATATGTTGTTTGGGTTCTCATTTGGTTGGATTCTTTTGTGTGGCGGTGTTGAGAATACAGATCACAAACTCGGACTTTCCTTGCATTTGGTTTGATTAAAATTGTGCGAATTATCTGTTCGACACCAAAACAATGCCAAAATAACAAAAAAAAAAAAATGACGATCCGAACATACTCTTATTTTTAAATGTTTTCATATAGTGGAAGACGGTGTATTTGTTGGAGAAGTATCTACCGTATATTTTACTATATTTTATATATAAAGTTGTGATACCGCAGCTTTACATGAACAGCAAGTACTTGATTTTCCAACTATTTTTGTTAGAAAAAATTCTAGAACCCCTAAAATCCTTCTTATGTGATCCTTGTTGAACTTTTATGGGCTTGAGGATTGATGGTGTTATTAACAAGCTTGTAGTGAAATGTAGCCATGGTAGTATAAGGATAACATAGAGTAAATGTCCTGCCATTGCACGTTAATTTAGGAGAGAGGAAGAAGAAAAATAAAAGATATTGAATTAAAGTTGAAAAGGTAGCGCATCATTTGATCTTGACTCCCGACAAATTAAATATAAGTGCAGTGAGTAGGCATGATAAATGGGCCGCGACATGCATGGGCAAGCACACGGGCTGTGGGCTTGGCACAGCACACAACACGCGAAGGGAAAAGATAAAAGCACACGCACTTGTGGGTTGGCACACAGCACGCTAGGCATACGGCACGTGAGGCACTTGAAATAAGTGGGTCGGCACGGCATGGCACGCACATAAGTACGCGAACCAGCACGTGGCTTTTTTTTTAAATAGTAGTATAAAAATTGTTATTTATTTTTTTAATTTACTTTAAATTGTATTTAAATAAATTATTTCTATTAATTTAATAAAATGTATTTGTCTTCTTAAAATATAATATATTTAGTGAATTTTATTTGTTTAAAATGATTTCATTATATTACTATTAACAAATTAATTTAATATTATTTACTTGTTTAGGAAACAAAAGAAAATGAAATTATAAAATAAAATTGTAATAGTAATTGATTTATATGCCTTTTTTAAAAATAATAATATAAAAATAGTGATTTTTTTCTTTAATTTACTTAAATTGTATCTAAATAAATTATTTTTATTATTTTAATTAAATACATTTGTCTTTTTAAAAAAAATTATATTTAGTATATTTTATTTGTTCAAAATGATTTCAATTATATTACTATTAATATATTAACTTCAATATTGTTTACTTGTTTAGGAAATAAAAGAAAATGAAATTATAAAATAATATTGTACTAGTAATTGATTTATATACCTTTTTTAATAATAATAAAAATAGTGATTTATTTTTTAATTTACTTTAAATTATATTTAAATAAATTATTTTTATTATTTTAATTAAATGTATTTTTTTCTTAAAAAATGTAATATATTTAGTATATTTATTTGTCTAAAATGGTTTCAATTATACTACTATTAATATATTAACTTCAATATTTTTAGAAAATAAAAGAAAATGAAATTATCATATAATATTGTAATAGTAATTAATTTATATGCCTTTTTAATAATAATAAAAAATAGTGATTTATTTTTTAATTTACTTTAAATTGTATTTAAATAATTTTTTTATTATTTAATTAAATATATTTTTCTTCTTAAAAAATATAGTATATTTTTGTATATTTTATCTTTTTAAAATGATACTAATTGTGTTGCTATTAACATATTAATTTCAATGCAGACAAGAGCTATATCCCCCACAAGTGGGACTATAAGTGAGTAGAGACAGCTTGCGAGCTACTTAAATTCTACTCGGCGAAAACTCAAATTCGACTCTCTATAATCGAGTCGAGTTTGAGTTTGAGCTACTCAAGTAGCTATCGAGTTCGAGTTCAAGCTCGAGCTCGAGCTTTTAATTACTCAGCTCGGTGAACTCATGAGCTTAATCTAGCTTAATTGAGTATTAAATCGAGTTGAGTTGTAA
Organism: Combretum micranthum; assembly: GCA_024138025.1. Taxonomy (NCBI): domain Eukaryota; kingdom Viridiplantae; phylum Streptophyta; class Magnoliopsida; order Myrtales; family Combretaceae; genus Combretum; species Combretum micranthum. The sequence continues at coordinate 79,933 of JAMXBD010003626.1, read as the reverse complement.
AGACCGATCCTCTAAATCCCGAGACTTAGAGTACCGAATCCCCAACCACATATAATGTTTTCACATTATATGTAAGGTTGTCCTAAAACTAACAGTTTATGAAAATTGTTTGATCAAAACCACTATACTTTGTAAAGAACTTTTAAACAAAACAAGATTGCTAACCAAAGCAATCTATACATATATTTACATCACGTAAATATCGTTTAGTGCCAATACAAGACACTACAAAATTTACATGTTTTCTTAAAACATAAGAATCCTAAAGGATCTTAAGGTCATTACAAAAATTGGCTTAACTAACAAGTCTCCTATACATAACTTTTCCTTAGCAAAAAGTTCCTTCCAAAGGTCCAGGTGATCGGATCCTATTTGTCCACTCATCCAGAAATCTCTCGAAATCGGACCCATAGCCCAAGTCATCGTAATACTCGTCTCCAATACCTGCAAAGCAGCAAAAGTGAGCCAGAGGCCCAGTACACAATGACCAATGCAAAAACAAGTCATCAAATTGATGTAATGCATCATAGAACAAGTGGTTATCTTTATTACATTTTCTTTCACCAATCAACAAAGGGTATTCAAACTCCGGTCACACTTTAGGAATTCAGGGATCCTGAGTAACAGTAGCTGCTCAGGGGGTTGATATAAGCGTCCGAATACTTATATCTCCTATATCTATTTCATGAAGATAATAGCTTCATTTAGGATTTAAAAGCGTTGCCTGACTCTACTTAAACTCAGTCCATAACATGAGTCTAGTTCACAAGTTCCCATAAACTTTGAACTAAATCATGGTATTTCCCCTAAGTTTAAGCAAACGTTACTCAGATACTGTTCCCCCCTATCGGCTACCCACTTAACCAAAAAGAATCGCTATTGCATCATAGCGTACCATTGCATCATGGTAAAGTCATTGCATCATGACTTGGTTAAGCGCCTAACTAACATGTCATTGCATCATGACAGGTTTGCTGCTCCTCGGACCATATTAAACAGCGTAATAGACATCCAATTCATTCAAATGTTAAGTCAAATTGATTTAAATCAGATTAAGAATGCCAAGTCCTAGCAACCATCAAACAAGCTATTGCGTACCTGAACCTGTTAGTATATAACTAGGATGTCTCGGTGATGAACTAACCGAAGAATCCTTAACTAAAAGAAATATCACAATAATCAATAAATCAACAAGTTTAGATCTCATTCTCACAATATATACATATTATCTATATATATCATAATTAATCAAAGAAATCCAAATAATTGAATACAAAGTCATAAATAAGCATTTAAAGGTCCTATTATATCGCAAATCGCTTAATAAATACTTAATTGCTTGAATAACAAACTTCGGAAAATTTTAGAAAAAGTTTTTAAATTTCAAGAGCACAGGGGATAGGCCGGCAGCCAAAGCCGGCGGCTTTGAGCCGGTGCTCGATTCTCTGAAAATCAACACTGCCAACGCTGCAGTGTTTAAGGGTACGCCGTCAGCCTTTGCATCCTACGCTGGTGGCCTTGAGCCGAGTCGTAGAATCCAAAACCAAAATTTTCAAAAACGTCCAGAGAGGTCTAAGCCGACCGCTTACCTAGATACGCGGGCAGCTTTGACACATACGCCTGCGCCTTGATTCCCAGCGGCCGGTACAATACAAAGGAAAGAACACCGGTTGACTTTCCTAGCGAAAGCCGGCGGCCTTCAACCAGCCTTAAGAAATCTGAATCCAACGCTGCCTCTAAGCTGGCGGCGTTAAATTCCCAGGTGCCAGCGTACGTTCTAAAAACAGGCTTAAACGAAAAATCTCAAATCCCCTGTTTTTCACTTTGAAAAATTTCTATCCTAATACACTTTAAACCTTCCTCAATCACACTTCCAACTTCATATACTCACTCCTATCTATACTACTACTCAATCCTAGCAACTCAAATCATGAAATCAACACAATTAAACACTTCAAACTCCACTTCAATCCATTCTAAATTTCCCTACACAATTCCTCTTCACATCCTCCCAACACTTCATATTACTTCAACCATGCATGCACAAACTCACACATCATAACTCATAACCCCAAGCATGAGCAAACAATTTGATCAACACTAATCTCATTTCAATGAAGAATTCATGCAATCACTTCAAGAAAGAAAAACAAAACAAAACAACAATCATAACTAAATCAAGTCAAATAATAAATAATATACCTTGTCTTGAGAAAAACTTTGAATTTTTAAACTTGATATTGACCTTGACTTGAGCTTGGAATGGAATTGAAAGAGGAAGAAGAAAAGAAAGAAAGAAGAAGCAAAAATTCGTATAAAAGTGAGCTGCCCCCAAAAAGTAGTTCAATTAAGCATAATTAGGCATTAAACATATTCCAAAATTGCCCCTTAAAGTATATAAATTTAGGATGCATTTGGCATGAATTTGAACCTCATTTGGGCCTTAAATAAGCATGAATGCTAACTTAACTATCACCTTAATGTACAAAAGACATAACTAATAATTTTATTACACACACACATTATTAAAAAAAGATATTAATTTCAATGTATACATGCAAAATAATATATCTTATAGTACTAGCAACACAACCATGCTCATTCAATTCAACAATTTAAAATAATTAAATAAACTCATGAGATTTAAATAGAATTGAAATCTAGGTCATTTCATGAGTCAAGTTCGAGTTTATTGAGTATTAAATACTCCTTATATTTAAATAAATATTTAAAAAATAATTGAACTTAATCGAGTCGAGTTCGAGCTTAAAAATCAAAACTCGATCGAGTTCAAGTTCGAGCTTCGAGTTGAGTTCGAGCTTGGTACTGTATGGACCCGACTCAACTCATTTATAACTCTACCTACAAAGGCAAGTTATCGAGCGGTGTATCCTCCACCACCACCCTCACAAGGGCCATAACTACATCACTATCAGTCCCCGAGCGATGTTGATGATCAAGGTGGACAATAAGGTGAACAATCATCACATTTGCATCATTTTTTAAAAATTAAATTAATTACTTTTTTAACTATTAATGTTAATAATAATGTAATGCATATTATTATTAATAGAGTTAAAAATATTACTTTAGTAATAGTCTAAATTTTATTTATGTTAAATGTTACAATCAATAATTTATTTGTAACTAATTTGAATAATTGGTTTAATTAATATTCCGAAAACCATTGGGGAAAAAAACCGCGGGTCAAAAATAATAAAAAACCCAAAAACCATGTGAAACTGGACCTGATTGAAGACACGCGAAGGCACGCAACATGACACGAAAATAAATAGGCCGACACAACACGTATGCCAAAAAAAAAAAAAAAGCACGCGAAGCATGGCACGTGAGAACGAATGGCCAGGCACATAAAACCAGCAGTAGGCAAGCACGTAAAATTTGACATACGGACGATACGGCACGACCCATTTACCATGCCTAGCTGTAAGGTAAAGATAGAAATGAAAAAAAAAAAAAAAAAAAAACTTTATACTCTGGTTAGATGCATCGGACCTTTCCCTTATCATTGATGAATAGCATGCCTGACTTTACCTTTACGAAAGCGATCGCTCTATACATCTGAGAATTTGGGCCAACAGCATTGTGAATGGCCATGTTAATTGGGCTTTGATCCGTTATGATAAGACTCGGCTGTGAATTGTTATCACATTTTCCTATCTAGCTACTTGCAGAGCAATTAATCATATAAGAAAGAAAAAGTGTCCAACGTCAAGAGCCATGAAATACGGCGAATCCGCTAACGGTAACGAGCTGCAGCTATGATCTCGTTCTCGTTCTCGTTCGTTCGTAACATTTGTATTGCGTATTCGGTTCCGCCCATCGGATACTCAATTAATCCACTCTGTCATTATGGACGTCGCACATTTTCTACTTGAAGCTTGACTTTCGCACTTAGCTACCGGAATAAGGATATTATTCTTATCGATTAAATGATCCCCATAAATCTGTGATACCTTACTCGTCCGATCCTAATTTGCATGTTATTTGTTATAATCCTATCTATTCATATTTTTTCCGCAAAACTAAAAATTTTCTCCATATAACTTGTAAATTTATTTCCTTTCTTAATATATTTTCGTGAAGATCTTAAATTTCCAAAAATATGCAATCGTATAGAACAATCGTAATTTCTACTACAATGATTAAGCGGTCTCCATTGTGAATTGTGTTAATATATATATATATATATATATATAAGTGTGTGTGTGCCCCGTAAAAGTTATTTCCTCGCAAACTAATGTCCATGTTAGACAAGAATGAACGCAGAATCACATGATTGAAGTCAAATTTACTTTATTACAAATATCAGCAAAACACATTTTTTTATTTAAATATATTATGATAATCAAGTTTTTTTCTATCGAGGGGACGGGCCTCTTCTGCCCTACTAGGATCCGTCCCTGATCATTGAGAGCATAAGTATAGTATGATATAGCAAGGCACATTTATATTAGATTAAACACGTAATAACTATCATTGTTTCCTCTCTTTTGGATCTTCAATTTTCTCTTGGTTGGGCAGAAAAGGTGGATTAAGTGTAAATGTTGACGAGAAAGTGATAATTTTTAACTAAATTAGTTTTTTTTTAAATTATTCCTAAAAAGGGGTTGTGTGAAAAGTTATTCTAAGAATAGCAATCAAAGGCCAATTTACTACATATGTCTTTGAGAGTTCCTGATTTTGAAAAGAAAGGCACACCGCATACTTCAACATGCACCTTCAGTTCAATGAAATTTTCACATAGGAAGGGCATATAGTACATGACACATGGGCCTTTAGTTTTCAACTTTTATATGAAGGCCCACTAGTGTCTGTGTTTTTATTAGTTTTAATTTGATAAAAGTTGATTTCAATCCTTACCATTTCAACATTTTTATATTTGAGCCCTAAACATTTATTTTTTTTATTTAATTCCTTAACACTTATTAAAATTTGCCACGTTACACATTTTAATTTGTCCAAAAATAATAATTTCAATGAATAAAATATAAATAAAATAAATAATAATAATAATAATAATAATAATAATAATATTTTATTTTGTTTCATGTGTTACAAGCGTTAGGAAAACGTTCTTAGTGAGTGCTTTGTTAGATTTTGTGACAGTATTGCATGATGGTTTGTTAATTTTTTAGTAGCTTTTTGTTTTATTCTCTCTTTTTTTTTCATTTTAATTTTCTCCATATTCTTAATTGTCAAATTTTTATTTGATTTTATAATTTATCTTCATTTATTTAAATTATTAATTTTAGGCTAACTAAAATACCTTATGTATCAAAATTTTAATGGAGAACCTAAGGATATTAATAAAGGTCCTCATTTGTAGATTTTTGTAACCATTATAGACAGAAATAGGAAAAATAAAGATTTAAGATTTATATAGAAAAACACTAAAACACTAAGAATTAAAAGCAGAATTTTCCCTTTTTAACTTTTTACGTTGAAGGCTCATGTAGCAGGTGCACTTTCAAATTAAATTAACAAAGTAGTGCAGCAGAATGCACCTTTATAATTTTCTAAAGAATGTATATTGTAAACACACCTTCCTTATATATTGTTCACCTACCTAAAATCCCGCACTAAATGCAACTTTGATGGCTATTCTCATAGTAAGTTTTCAAACTACCATTTTTTTCGAAATGAATTTTTAAAGAGACACAAATTTAGTTTAAAAACCAGAAGGAGAACAACAATAGGATAGCTTTTTTTGTATTATATATACATATATACATAATAAAGTTAATGCAAAAGATCTATAAATAGAGAGAAAAAAAAAAAAACATTGAAGACACATTGTAATCTTAAGACAAGATATCTATCTTACACTAACAATCCCACACTATCCCTGTTTGTTAACATTGATTTCAATAAAAAAACTTCGGTAACAATACAATCACCTCTATTTAAAAAGTGAATTACTGATGAGCATGACTCTGATAATTCAACATTGGTATCCATTTCGGAAATTTCAACATGTACTTCCGGTGGGTATAAAAGTGGTTTCCTTGGCATAGGTAGGTTCCTACGTCCTTCAAGCATTTTAAGGACTTCATTCATTGAGGGCGATCATCAGGATTCATCTGAATACACCACAATGCGACTATCATCATCTTTTTTATTCTCTCTCTTTCTTCCTCTTCCATTACCTCAACTATTTCAATGTTATTCCCTTCAATTAATTGGTTATAAACCCAAGAAGGAAAATATATTTGGCTCGAGCGGTCTATAGTTGCATCAACATTCTTTCTTCTACATGCCATCTCCATTAACATCTTTCCAAAACTGTACACATCAGCCTTATATGATACACTACCAATAGTTTTATAGACGAGCTCAGGAGCCATATACCCCAAGGTCCCTCTCACCGCTGTTAAGGACACAGTATTGTAACTTGTTGGATAGAGCTTTGCTAGCCCGAAATCAGAAATCTTTGGAATGAAATTTTTATCAAGAAGAATGTTGTGAGGCTTAATGTCAAAATGCAAAATTTGCATGCCACATCCTCCATGTAAATATTCAATTCCTCTTGCCACTCCTAAAGAGATATCATATATTTCTTTGGGTCTAATAGATGTACTATTATCTCCATAAAAAATATGCTTGTCCAAAGATCCATTAGGCATGAAGTCATATATAAGAGCACGCTTGGAGCCTTCAACACAAAAACCAACAAGTTGGACAACATTTACATGATGTATCCTTCCTAAGGATGCAACTTCATTAATGAAATCCTGTCCATTAGCTTTAGTATTTTTAAGAATTTTTATTGCCACATCTTGACCGCTTCTGAGCTTTCCTTTATAAACAGAACCATACCCTCCTTCTCCTAATCTATCCTTAAAATTTCTTGTAATTTTCTTGATATGAGAATAGGAGTACCTAATAGGAAAAAATTTCTTTTGATTTTGCAGGAACTCTTCAATGTTTTCGTCTGTTGCTCTATGTCTTCTTCTATACTTGCATACTAGTAATATCAACACACAAGGTACCCCAATTGTTCTTGTTATAAAAACCACATGTGAGAAACACCTAAAAGAAGAATAATAACATGTCTTAATTATAAAGGAAGATATATGTCTTGGGACTAGTACATTGAAAGTATACTATATTTACATCAAAGTCAAGTAAGTCCTTAACATTTTAATTGAATCATATAAGCTCACCATGTTTTTATCAAACTTCAATAAAGCTTTCTATATTTTAAGTGATTCATTTAATTTTTCTGAGTTAACTTAATCATGCCAAAAAGTCCCTTTTCTATTTATAAATACTGTTACACATTGTGCACTTTGTATAGGATTCATTTTAGAAGATTATAGCTTCCACAAATTAGTTGAGAATGAAGTAAAATATCTTAATACATACCACAGTTTATTGTCAAAAGCCATCAACTATTAATCATGAAGTTTTTTGAACAAACATCATGCACATGTGTTTGTATAAGTCAAGATGCTATATAACACAGATAATAAGGAATAGTTAATAGTCGTTAACTTCTTAACTAGAAACTCCTCATTCTAATTACCATCACTCACTAAAACTAGCTCTATATTCTATCCTTATTTAAGCCATCCACTTAGGAAGACAAAATCCAACAAATTCTATCTAATTCATTCTTTTAGTAACAATAGTAATAGAGCTACGTTCAATCATTTTTTAGGTATAATTCTATCATATTTTTTTAAACTCAACATGCTGAAATCATGAAATTGTTACTCAAATGAGAGCTTTTGGAGAAGCAATTATCAATAAAGGGGTAATTGAAAAAAAATAGTAATTACACTAAATTACAAAGATTTAGCACACTCGATCAAAATAAAAAGATTTACCTAAATTTTGTGAAATATGGAAAATTTTCGTATTTTTTTCATCATATTTATGAATAGTAAACGACAAATTATTAAAGACAAATTACCTATAGCCAACCCAACGAAGGCTAATATACCAGGGAGCTTTTCTAGAAGAGGATATAGTTGAAGTCTTGTGACCTATATATATATATATGCACAAAAAGGTTAATTCCTTGAAGAAAATGCCTAAAATAAAGAGCATAAATATTCAATAATGTAGCAAGGCACATTTATGTTAAAATAAACACATATTAAGTACTATCGTTTCCTTTCCTTCCTGATCTTCAAATTTCTCCTGCTTGAGCAGAGAAGGTATAAATTGAGAATATCCAGAGGGTTTTTTCCTTTTCTCTTTTTATTAAATAGAAGTTAAAGTAACAGATAATTTGAAGTGTATATCAGGCTACGCATCTAATCTTAAATTCGAAGTATTTTTGTGCCACCAAAGAAACAAGAAACAATTGCACAATCTCCATGAAGTTGAGTATATTGCAATAGTAGGTTCTAATAGACTATTAGAATACATGGGTGAAAAGTTTAAGATATTGATACACTTTTCAAACGGTTCATTCTAAAAGATTTTATCTACCTCCCGTTAGTTCAGAAGGACGTAGAAATATTCAAACATTTTACCTACGACATGTTTTGTTCTAAAAGTCATCAACCATCTTGAAGCCTATTAAAAAGGCACCATCCTCATGTATTTTTACATACTGAGAATTTGTAAAATGTAAACCATAAGATATAGTTAATAGTCATTGACTTCTTGTCTCTAATCCTTTCTTTTAAATCATCATCACTCACCAAGTCATGCTATTTGTTCCTTTTTTAAGTCTTCTGCTATAAAGATAAACTCCAACAAATCAAGGACTCAAACACTAAATGAAAAATAAAAAGATTTAATTAAGTTTTGCTATAAATATTGAATTATTTTTTTAACCATATTTATGGCCATTAAAAAAATAGAATTGTTAAAATGATCTTACTAAATAATAGTGAGTGATATGAAAGTTCCTGATCTTTGAGAAGATCTTTTCCGTTGCAAGAGATATTTGAACACAATAAGTATCACCATGTCATGAAATTCAACTATTAAAATCCAACAAAAGGTTGATGTGAATGTTTTCCAAATATTTTCATTTTTTTCTTTTTTATTTTTTTCAGAAATAAAGATTTACAATATCATTGCAAGAAAATCGACATTTAAATGTGGAGATTCTAGGGATGGAAATTGATAAGAGAAGTTCTTTCTCTATAGATAGAATCAATGATAAGGATTTTTGTGATGAAAATTCAATTTTAAGACAAAAATTTTGTCTCTAAAACTTTGTTTTCTTAGTGTACTTAATATATATGTATATTAATGTAGTATCGATACAACAAAAGATGAATATATAACTATCAATAGGTATTATCTATTAGTAAACCACTTTGAAGAATATCAATGAAAATTAATTCAAGAATTTTTTTTTTAAATATGACAATAATTTTTATCGTTTTATCACCTAGGTTTCCAGAAACTATTTATCTTTTACCCATTAATTACCATTATCATTATTTATTACTTATCACTAAAACTAAAATTTGTGAAAAGTCAAAATTATCATGATGATATTCAAAGAGCAAACGACAAAAAATATAATTAAACATAGGAATATGTTTCTATAATGAAGCAAACATAAATTTAACTTTTTCTATTCTTCTTCTCCATTTTTTTTCTCCAACTACCTTAGCCTTTAGTAAAAATTCGGGAATGCATTCATGATGTATGTATGAAAAATTACTCATTTCCAGTCTCTCTATCTATTTTTTTTTTTTTAATTATTACATGATGGTATATTCTTACATACCTTAAATCTCTAAACCAAGCCATATGGAAAGTACAAGAGCTCTTTAATCCTTTTTTAAGTCTTCCTCTTGGAATGACAGGCTCAAACAGATCAAGGACTAAAGCACTCGATCGATCAAGATAAACAAGGATTTAACTAATTTTTGGTACTAATATGAAAATCTTAAGTATTATTTTGTACCATATTTATGGCCACTAAAAAACAAAATCGTCAAAGACGATCTTACCTAAATAGGAGCCACTATAATACCAGGAGCGACTATAATGCCTGGAGCTTCTGATGGGACAAAAGCGATCTGCAAGAAAAGATATTTTAACACAATAAGTATCATCATGTGATGAAATTCAACTACCAATATCTAACAAAAGAGGTTGATGCGAAAGTTTTTCAAATATTTTATTTATTTATTTATTTTTTCACAGATAAAGATTCACAAATATTGAATATATATTAGTGTAGTAATATCATCGATACGGAAAAAGGCGAAGTAGTAATTATATAAAATACCAACCAAATTTTTATTTTTGCAACTAGGAAGTCATTTTCATCATCTTTCACCTACGTTTTCAGTGATTACTAGTCCTCTGCCCACTGACATCTATCATTACTTATCACTAAAACTAAACTGTGCAAAGTCAAAATTGTCAGGATGATACATAGGGAGTAAACTACAACAAAATATAATTAAACATATGAATATGTTTCCAATGAAGCAAACATACCTTTAGTTTTTTTTTTTCCCCCTTCTTCTTCTTCGGTTTTTTTTTTTTTTTTTGTGCTATCTTTACCATTAGTTAAAATTAGTCATTTCCAATCATTTTAATACAGGAAGTATATTCTTATATACCTTAATTCCTTCGACGAGCCATATGGAAAGAGAAAAAGACCAAAAGAAATTTTCGTTTAAAATAGAATTATCATATGACCACCTGAATTTTACATACCAATTAGGGTGTAAAGACCTAAAAATTTTAGTAAATAAAATTAACTCTCGCATTGAATTAAATTAATTCATGGTTATGGGTTATTGGTTAGCAAATAGTAACCTAGAGGTAAATTGGGTAATATAAATTAAAACCAATAGAATTTTATATCGTTTATAAAATATAAAAATATTGCAAAAATCTAATTTAAAATTTATATAAATGATGATCTTAAATGATATTAGAATTAGTGATTAAAATTTTTCTGATACTCAATCGTGTAAGCACAAAACCACACAATTTAATCAAAATAGCAACTTAGTTCGCATAAATTATACTTAAGTTGCCATTGGAAAATTTTGCAAGACCCATTTGGATATATTTCCTCCTTCAAAAAGTACTAAGAATAGTGAAAGTAATTAAGTGATGCGACTTTTGTCTTCCTTGTCCTAAATGCCAACCAACATCCTCTTATGCTCATTTTCCACCAGGCAGCAAGCCATTAAGGCATAGATAGAAGTCAAGGAAATAAATGCTTAGGAAGACTTCTTTTGTGGCTTTGGGAACCGACGAAGAAAAACCATACAAATACATGAATAGTGGGAAGTGTAAATGCCAAGAGTTGATTTCCTTAAAGATAAATAATCTGCCATCTATCAAATATAAACATTGCACATACTTCATTCTCTAAAAATCTCGAAAGAACCTCTCCCCAAACGTTACAAAAACACCTTCTTTTTTTTAGAAAAATATGCTCAACTCCACCTTCTTCTTCTTCCTCTCGTTCATGGAGAAGGAAGCTTGAACGAGGAAAATAAACACTACCTTACTAGAAAAAAGGTAAGGAATTTTAAATCTCCAGCTTATATATAATTTCTCTTATTTTCCATAAAATATGATGAAACATTTTTATTTTCCTCACCATCTCTAGGGTCGTTTTACTCAGTCGTAAAGACAAATAGGAGTAAACTACTGCCCTATTCAGGTACATCTCTATGAAAATCTTAGAGGAATAGGATATATATATATATATATATTTCAAATGCTCATACTTTTCTTAACTTTTATATATGTGTATATATTTATATGTGGATGTAGTGTGATACTGATATTATTATTATTATTATAAGTACTACCGTGGAAGAGCTAAGGAGTATAGTGTGGGTGTTTATACATTTATAGATATATATATATATACATATATATTGAGAAGCCAAAGGATTCAGAGGCATGAAGGCGCACACACACACACACACACACACACAATATATATATATATATATATAAGGATGCTAAAGGGAAAACGTAAAACAAAAAAATTAAAAGAGAAGAAAAACGAAAAGAAAAATAAAATAAAAGAAAAGAAAACAGAAAAAAAAAAAAGAAACGTAAGCAAAACCGGAAAATAAAATAAAAGGAAATAGAATAAAATAAAAGAAAATAAATAATAATTATATAAAGATATAAACTAAGAATAATTTAAAGTTTGATTATAGAGGTAAATAAAGTAAGATGATGTTAGTAAATAACATCTAGTAGTGACTAAGTAGAAATTCAATTATCTACTTATAAATACAATTAGAACTTAAACTGAGTCTAAAGTGACCAAATTAGGATATTGCAACTAAATTAATTCTCAAGGTAGTATGGATAACCAATAAGTATTAATTAAGTCAATTAGACAGTTAGGAATTCACAACTCGATTGTCATTTGGTTAATATATGGTCATTATTTTGTTATAGGTGTATTAGATTCGCTTTCGGACTTTTCAGACGACTACTACGATCATATCTGATATCATGGACAGGTGAGTAACTCTGATTGTACACATCGCATGTGTTTGTAAAGTAGTGCATTTTTAACTATATTAAAATGGTAAATTATTTATAGGGACTGGGTATCGCTTGCTGTTTGATGAATGATTGCCAATCTAATTAAATAAAAGTGCAATAATTGCTTAATGAAATTTTGTCATAGAATATGATGATTGTTTGGAAAATGGGGTGGTCACCTTGAAATCAATCTTAATAATGGAAGGATAATGAATTAACCTACCATGCATTACATGATTGCATCATTATATCACCAAAGGTACGTATTACTTTTTGAGTCTATAGAAACTTTGGGAGTAGCTGATAAAGAAAAGTGGTTAGCCTAGAGTTCCTAGTAGATTGTTTGGTCTCGCAGAAACTAATTGGTAAAGCAAGGGGCGCCATCTGTGGTATCAAGCCTCTATGTGGGGGTCACTCTCTATTGAAACTTCATTTGTGCTATCTACATGAACTACTTTGAAGGCTTATGAAGTAGTCATGGGATATTCGTGAGCCTCAATTAAGTTTCATGTGATATGTCACATTTATGGTACTCTCAGAGGCATGACATAGGGAAGGGTTGGGTCAATGCTGTATCATTTTTATGACTTGTGTGTGATTTTCTTAAACAACATTGCACAAATGACAATTACATCTTTGATAAATAAGAAAATCAAGCCATGAGAGCTGAAACTGTAAACTAACCTTTTATCGATGCCCTCCTAGGACAACCAGTTGTGACTCTTGCTTCTGGGCATTGATGTCTTACTCACCAATCGTATAGTACAAGAACTCTCTAAGCCGAAAAAGTTATGGAAATCCATTATTTACATGTGCTTTTTGATACGTGAAAAAGCCTAGAATAAATTTTGAGATTTAATATAAGAAGAAGTCTCGAAGTAAAATGGTGAATCAAGCTCATTTACACAGTCCACATAGTATACGCTCCTAAATAGTTCAAAATCTACATAATGACCAATCGTATTCTTATGAGTGGCTATATATAGGAATTGCCCACTATATCATTTACATATCTATAGCACTGGAAAGAAGAATAAGGCATAGAGGAAAAATTGCCCTCCTGCAATTCTGCATTGATTGCACTGATGGTCAAGTTTTCATGATTTATTGGTTGCACGGAGTACCACCATTTATGTAGATATAAAACCATGCCATTATTTTAGGATCTTAATTCATGCTCTGAATAGCCACAACCCATAGGGTCAGTTTTCAATCGAAAGGGTTTTCTTATGGTACTATTGCCACAAAATGAAGGGACACACTGATGATTATCCTCAGAACTTCCAGTGCTTATCCTTGTTGGAAGTGTTGGTGGACCCCTAGATTTATATGCCAAAAGCATGAGACAATTCACATTAACTATCTTATTGTATTATATTTTAGTTAGTTTATCTCTTGGTCAGGCCTAGCCCATTCGTTACTTGCCTTTTTTTTTTTTCTTCCTTTTCATTTATCATGGGCTCTCTCTTTTAGTTGTTGCCAGTTTTTTTTCTTGATCTAGAGCCACAAGGCAATGAGCTTTGATACCACGGTTGGAAGTGTTAGTAGGCCCTTAGATTTAAATGTAGGGGAGTTGATATAGAATAATACTATATTAGTTGGCAGTACTTTTCTGTTAAAATGTTAAAGGCTTAAGGCAATCCACATTAGCTACCTTATTGTATTATATTTTAGTTAGTTTGTCCCTTGGTCTTCCATGTGGGACTTTTTCATCTTTCAATAGTCCTAATAAATAGTAGACAAGAAAAAGCAGTGTTCTTTCTAGGATGCTTAGGACATTTAGAGATTTGAGTTGAAGCTGTTCAGTAAGGATACTTCCCCTGAGGATATTAGATATTCAATCGTTTTTTAAAAAATAGAAAACGCTTTTTTAGGTCTTCCTCTTATAAAGAACTCCAACAAGTTGAGGACTCAAAACACTCAATCAAAATAAAAAAAAGTTCAAACAAATTATGGTACGAATATGGATAACCCTTAATATATTCTTCACCATATTTATGGCCACTAAAAAAAACAAAATCATTAAAGACAATCTTACCAATTTGCGTCCATATAATATCCAAGATGTCGTAGATCTTTTCTGCAAGAGGAGACATTTGAACACAGTAAGTATCACCGTGTGATGAAATTCAATTACCAATATCCAGCAACAGTGGACGATGCGAAAGTTTTCTAAATAGTTTCATTTATTCATTTTTACAAATAAAGATTTACATATATTGAATATAAACTAGTGTAGGTTTCGATACAACAGAAGGCGAAGTAGTAACTATCTATGGTACCAGTAAATCGTTATGAAGAATGTCAATGAAAAATTGATACAAGCAATTTTTATTTTTTAAACTAGGAAATCATTTTCGTCATCTTTCACCTGTGTTTTTAAACATAGGTATAAGTTTTTAATGAAGCAAACATACCATTCCCTTTAATTAAAATTAGCATGTTAATGAATGCAAATGCGTTCATGATGTGTGTGTGAAAAATTAGCCATTTCCAATCATTTATATTTACTGGATGGTATATTCTTGCATACCTTAATTCTTTAAACCAAGTCATATGGAAAGAGAAAAAGATCAAAAGAAATTTTCGTTCAAAATATCTGAATTATATACATACCAATTAGGGTAGGGCGGTAGCAACCGCGTATTCCAGGAATTTCGCAATTCGCCCACGAGAGCTCAAACCCATAAACTAACTCTTTATGGATGTCCTCATAGGACAATTGATTATAACTCTTGCTTTCTGGCCAAGACGTCATACTCACTTGTCGAATGGTACAAGAACCCTCCAAGCAGGAAACGTTGTAGGCATCTACAATGTACAAATGCCTATTGTAATGTGGAAAGCCCCCCGATGAACTATAAGATTTAACGCAGGGAGAAGTCTTGGCGTAAAATGGCGAATCTATTTCATTTGCACACTCCACATAGGCCACAGTCCTAGAATTGTAAACGGCATATGTGAATCTCCCGTTTTTCACATATTCATATCGGACAGAAGAATAAGGCATGGAGGAACAGTTTCCCTCCTGCAATCCAGCATCAACTATCCTGATCGTGTAGTCATCATAATCTATTGATTGCACAAAATACTTACCTTCATCCAAGTATAAAACAGTGCAATTATTTTGACAATTTAATTCATACCCTGGATAGCCACAACTCACAGGGTCAGTCTTCAACCGAAAGGGATAGCTAATGTTATTACTGCCACAAAAGGAAGGGTCACACGGGAGATTATCCTTGGCACCTACGGTGCAAATCCTAAGTAGTAGAACAAGGAAAAGCTGTGATTTTCCTAGCATGCTTACAAGTCTAGGGGGTTGAGCTGATATTGCTCAGTAAGGAGAGTTCCTATGAGGATGTTAATTTAATAAAGAGTTGGGGATTATAATGAAAGAGATAGGACCTAGAAAGTGTGGTCAATAGATTAAGATGATTGGAAATTACGTAGAAATAGATGTGCTTGGAATTTCAATTATGGAGTAAAACTTGGGGGAAGAAAAACGTATAACACGACATACATTTTCTCGTGGCAGATACGCATAGTCACTGTCCGCTTTGCAAAACAATCATATTCCACCCACTTTAGCGGTGCACCAAGTCTTCTTGTAGGTCAGCAGTAGCACATGGAAATTAAAGCTGGATAACTTCATGACAATGAGGTGAAGCCAAATATTATCGTTTAGGATATCCTCCAGATAACGAATCTTCGATTTTTTTTTTTTTTTGGTTTTTTGACCAAATTACTTATCCATGAATTGTTAGAGAATTAAAATATATAAATTGCTAAAGTTTGTGACCCGATTTCTATAACCGATTCTCGTAGTTAAATCTTAATTAATAAATAATTGACTACACATTTATTATTTATTCATTATACATTTAATTATTGTGATAATCAAGCATTGTGTAGAAATGGTTAAGTGCATCCGGATTTACTGGATTCCTCCAAAGTAACGTCGCTGCCCTTTGATTTCCCTGTTCCTATCCCGGACAATCATCAACAGTATCAATGCGAGAGGATACGTACAAATATGGTACAAAAATGTCCAATTTTTTAGAAAGTATGACTTAGTTTTTAGCAATGTTTTTATAGAGAGTAACGATAAGAAAAGTTAATAATATTTCTAAAAGTTATTGGTTCTAACAATTTAAAAATCATCGGGGCAAAATCAGAAACAAAACTTTTATAGCGTGGTTAAATGAAGTACCGATTTGTTTGGAGGATCCAATTGAAATCAGTTTGTTTTCATTTTTAATTGAGCTGCATTAATTCAATTTTCTTTCTTTTTTTTTTTCTTCCTTTTTTCATTTGCCATAACAAAAACCTGATGATTATTAATTATTCTTGAACATTTTGGTGAACTCCTTTTAATTGTTTTACGTAGTATCCCTCATATAATTGTTATGATCCTTAATTACCACGCTATTTGTAATTTTCTTGTTATTTGTCAGTTTCCTGTCTTGTTGCAGAGTAATAAATCAATTGAGAAGAAGATGTTCAAGATAGAGGGCAGAGAAGGTGCAGATTGAATAAAAATAGAAGTAACACTGCTCACAGAAAAAAGCAGAACAAATTTATCGACAGCTTTCCAAAGTTATATACATCAGCCTCGTCAGACACCACCTATGGTAATATAGACGAGTTTATCTCCACTTAAATGGCACACTTTCATGCATTTTCTCCATCTTTATAGCAAAATTTACTTAAAAATGGTACAATAAGCACTTTTTGTATTTGCTTTAAAAGTTTGAAAACGATCAAAATTAAACTTAAATGACTTGTTTGTGCAACTACTTCCACCTCATCAAGCAGTGGCGAATGGGTATATGACAAAATGAAATTGAGACTGATTAGTGGTAGTTTTATGATTTTAGGTCTCTATCTAAAAGGAAACAAGCCAACAAGAAAATATTGTTATAGCCTTTTATAAACATTTTCGTTTTTAAGGAAAATTCCTTTATTTAGGCGCTCAAAAGTATAAATTTTATAGTTTGGATAGATTTTAGATATGTTTTAACTTTTTATAGATATTTTCCGTTTTGTATGTTGTCTATGGTGTCTTACTTATCCTTTCCATTACTTTGTGTCTATAAGTTTTAGAGTATTTCTATTTATGACAGTTTTTAGGTTATATTTTTTGCACCTTTTGAGCTTGCTTATATATGTACGCCATAGGGCTCAGGAATACAATTTTGAGCTGCAATTGCTCATTTTATTTCCAGAATTTTCGAATTTTCATATAATTTTCGGATTGGGATATCATTTACTTAGATATTCAAAGAATCAACGGCTAATTGACAATCATATTCCGGTATTCGTGCACGAACAACATATTTTGATATTTTCATGTGTCTTTCACTGCATCAAGGGATCATACTGGCGACTACGGTTGAAAAAACTGTGATTTTCCTCTTAGGATATTACAACTCGGTAGGCCTGAGCTAAAATTGTTAATTCCTCTTAGGACATTAAATTGATAAGGCGTTGAGGATAATAATGAAAGAGGTAGGACTGAAGAATTGTGGTTGAGACTTGGAACTCCTTAGAATAAGAAAAGTCAACAAAGGAAAAAAAATGGTACGTGTCAAGAAGATTGGAAATTACGTAGAACTATACGCGTGGAATTTTCAAAATGGAGTAAAACTAGTGCAAGTAAAACATAAAACAGGACACACATTTCTCGTACCTGATACGCATAGTCATTGACTGCCTTGCTAAACAGTCATACTCCATTTACTTCAGCCGTGTACCAAGTCCTCTAATAGGCCAGCACACGGAAAAAAAGGCTGGAGAGCTTCATGACAAGTAGTGAAGCCGAACCTTATCGTTTAGGAAATCCATTACTAATTATTTATGATTTTTTTTCCCCAAGTTACTTATCCATAAATTGTTAATGAAGTTTAAAAAGAGAATTCAAAATATGTAAGCAGAGTTATATCAAAAGGAAAAAAAATTAAAATGAAAAAAGGAAGGTTATTACTAATTCCACGTTATGACTTACAAGGATCCTAATTTAATATGGAATTGCTGATAACAATGAAAGAGACAAGACTAAGAGGTGTGGCTGATCTTTGGCACTCGTTAGAACGAGCAAAATTCAATGATGGAAAAATAGTACACGTTCAGATGATTCATAATCGAGGAATAGATCGCATGAGAAAAGTCAATGATGAAAATTTGGTGCATTCGCTTGGAAATTTCATTATAGAAAAACATACAACACGGCAGTCGACAGGAATGACTCCGCGTCTGCTTTACAAAACAATCATATCATACTCCACTCATTCCACCGGTGTAGGCCAGCTATTTATATTTTATTTATATATAATCTATATATGTATTTTATGTTTAATCAGTATTTGATTTGTGTGCTCTCTTTATAAGTAAAAATATCTATTCTCCATATATATTTATTTTTCACAAATATTTTGATTAAAACAGACATAAAACAGATGTCAAACTAATATCAAATTAATAAATTAAATGTACCTATAATTTTTACACTTTATATTGATAATAGACAAGAGACACGTAAAAAAATACTGATAATGTATTTGTCAAAAATTAAAACTCATGTCACTTATTAACAAAAGCACAAGACACAAGCAATGCATTTGTCAAAAATATAACTCAAGTTACCTGATTATCAAAATATTAAAACACATAAGTTATGTATTTGTTAAAAATCAAAACTTTGATAACTTATTTGTAAATATACTAAAACGCATGAAATGTTTTTGTAATTAATCTAAATATATAAGAAGATTTATCAAATGAAAGAAAATTCAAAAAGAAAAAGGGAATAAAAAAGGAACATTGTGAAATATATATTAAGATATCAAATTCTAAAAGTTTCCTATTTAACATCTCATCCTGCAACCGCTTGTGCTGAATTAGAAGCGAAATTCTTTTAGGGTGGGTGACTGCAGTACGATTTGTTTGGAGCATTAAATCGAAAACAACTTTGGTTTTACTTTAATTTCGATTTCTTTTCGTCATTTACCATAACGAAAACCTGACATTTTTAATTCTCCTTGAACTTTTTTGTATCTTCCATTTAAAGTAATTTACTTTTCCAATTATATGCTTTTTTTTTTTTAATGTTTTTAACCGCCTATGTAGTCCTATAAAAAGACATTTGTACCATTTGTAACGTAGGTTAAAATAGATATAAGATATGCTCCTTTCCATTATCATATTTATTTGTTCATATGATTAACCCCCAATATCAAATACAATATTGCACCCGACATTTTGCTCTCATGAATTAAGTTTCAGGCCTAAAAGGACAGATTGATATGAAAACAAAGAAAGTTGTTTTTAAGAAGGAAATATGGATTTAGGATCTTTAAAGGCAATAAATCATGGATTGCTAAACCGGTGTTATTCGTGCCCCATAACATACATATTATGATAGTCCGCATAAAGTTTATACAATTGGTCCAATTTATGTACCTCATAAAAACTTATTATATTTTGAAATAATTTTATGAATTTACAAGAAAGAGAAATATTAGATTGCTTAAAGAAGCTAAAAGGAGCCATATGTAATAATAAATAGTACTTCGGTCAAAAAAAAAAATAATAATAAATAGTACGCGTCGTCTATGTGGAAATAATCAAAATTTTGCATGCATCAGCCAAGAATGAGCTCCATAAATGCATAAGTAGTTCTATAAATTGAAGGAGCAATCTCCAATAAATGAAGTGAGTAATTGAAGCTTACAATTTCTAATTGCGATATTTAATCATATATTTAGTTATTGAATATAATTACTACGTTTGTCATTATTAAAACGACGTTGCTGTAAACCCTTATTAGTAGGATTTTTTTTTTTTTATTTGGTCCAAGTAATCAATGATGAGAAACAAGATAGTAAATTTGATAGTAAGAGTTTAATTGCACGACACTTTGTAATTTTAAAATTCATATGTAAAATTAAAGAAGCGTGTAAAACTCATTTGTGATTTTGGTATTATATTATTTTTAAATCAAAGAGTGAAACCCGATAAAAAAGAAAAAGGAAATCATAGTAATGATACTATTCATTTATATTATTAAAGAGTAAGGCGGTTGTGTTAAACTTTTATGAATGTTAATTTACATTTAATTTTATCAAATGTTTAACCTATGATGCTGCTCTTCTTATTTATTTATTTTCTATTTCCTGTGTTGTACTTTTGAAAGTACACATCACCTGTGGCCTCATTGGAGGCAACAAAGAGAATAGAATAACAACCTTGTTTAATTGAAAAATTAAATAAATGATTTTTATTTTTGGTAGCTTTTCCACTCCTGTTAGTCAACGTGGAAATTTCATCCAAACATGTCTTTGACAACTGACAAAGATACTACAGCTATTAAGGAAAAATATGATTAATAGCGTCCACATCCTTAACAAGTTTTTGAAAATATCATACCAGTATTTTTCTTTACTTTTTGGTTCTTTTAATTTTCTTCCAACCTTCGTTTTGTTGGAACTTCCCATGCTTCAAGCGAGTAGCTACGTGTGACGCTTGGATTACTGCTTCCCCTTTTTCGCTCTTTTAAAAATAAGCACTTTTTAAAGGAGACTTCTATGAACATTATGAAGACTTTTCTTACTATACCCCTTTGTTTTCAGTTCTTCCCTTTCTCAAACTTTTTCCAAATGGGTTTGCAAGATAATGTTAGATATTAAGTCCAAATGGAGAGCCCAACCCAAAAGATTAGCCTATTAAGTGGAAAAACCCTTTAAGTTTAAATACCATTCTATAATTTCTCGTAGAATCAATGTGGGATCGTATCATTGCTCACCCATTGAGACGCTAATGCCCTCGACAGCCTACTCTAGGTGGCCCACTCTGGATGGTTGCACTCTAGCTCTTTTTTCTAGGTAGCTCTTTTTTAGGTCGCCCCTTTCCGCTACCGTCGGTCTCTCAACGAGAGCATTAAATGTTAGATATTAAGTCCAAAGGGAGAGTCCAACCTAAAAGACTAGCCTATTAGGTGGGAGAACCATTTAGGCTTAAGTACCATTTGACAATTTCTCATAAAATCGATGTGGGATCGTAACAGATAACACACACACACACACACACATACACACATGTATATATAATAACAGAAGTGTAAATGTTAATTGGACAATGCTCAATTTTATCAATTTATAGAATTAACTATATGAAGTTTTAAAATATCAATTTGCTACCTATGAATTTTTCACGTTCATTAATGATAACTATTCGAGGTAATTAATTGTAAAAATAAGTATAGCTTAGATAGCTAATTGCAAAATTTGACAAAGTTTAGGCTATTAATTATACAATTTGGAAATTTTCAAATATTAAATTGATAATTGCAAAGTTTAAGTAGTTAATTATACAAATTGACAAAATAGTTAATTGTACCATTCATCTTCCTTTGATTAGATTGGTTTCACTACTGTTTGTTCTTTTTTTTTTGGCCAATTCTAGCTTCCTCTTATCTTAAAGTTTTTATCTTGATTTTTCCCCCTTTCTCCGCAGTTCGCGTTCTTACATACAGTTAATTGGATAACAAATACGACATTATCCCTTATCATAGTAGTAGTAGTAATAATAATAATAATAATAAATGGAAGTCTACACTTGCTAAAAGACCGTAATTTATAAAGTCCTTCAAGGTGTGTTTGTTTCATGTCATTTTGGCATCACATTTTTGTCATTTTCAAATGGATATTTATCAATAAACAGATAATAATAAAAAAAATAGTTTTACTTATAAACAGACCAAATAAATACAATATATATAATACAATAAGTTATAGATGTAAATTTGATATCGATAAAAATCAGATAATCGTAATTGACACTTAGTTGGTATAAAAGTGGTTGGCAGGGCATAGGTAGATTCTCAAGTCCTAAATTATGGGACGATCAACAAGATTCATCTATATACTCTTATAAGGAAAAGGAGGAAAAAATAAATAAAGTTTGTTTCAACTTGATTGGCATGCAATGGCGTGTCAAAATTGACTATATGATACTGTCCTATAGAATTTATATTTCACATATTGCCAATTTAGATTTAATTGTCAAGATTATGCAATTTTAATTTTTCTTTTTCTTTTTTTTTCCCTCTGGTTTTGTAAGATAGTATTGATATAGAGCTTTTTGGTATGGTAGACATATTAATAGTTATTAAAATGAGAGGAGTAAGAAGAGAAATGCACAATAATTGACCATTTCTTTTTTCTTCTTGTCTTTATTGATGTATTATTATAGTATCTTGTATAGCATATTGACAAAATGTCCCTTCTCCTTTCTACTAGGGTTACAAATTCTAGTCTTTATTAGACTAAATTTTATGTAGCCTATATTTTATCAAATTAAAAAATGGTGTTAAATCTTTAGCTTTCTCTTACTTAGTACCACCAATTACCTGTTTCTAAAGCGGAGTGAACAACGAATGGATGTCTATTCTATGGTTGTAGAGAAGAAGATTTAGTAATTTTTTTAATACAAATAAAAGTAACACAAACTTGCACAAGGCAGATGAAAGATACAAATGCAAAAGAGGTATAAACTTATATATTTATAATTTAGCAGCTCATGATTGATCAACCTATGAATTTAAATATGAATATATCTCTGTTAAAAGTTAATCATCTTAGCAAAGCATTGATACACATAGAGAAAAAAGTAATTGTAGGTTTACTCTGCTTACTTGTTTCCATTTCAAACCAAAATAAGGATGTATCTTAAAGAATTGTTGTATGTTTAGGATATAAACCCATGGCATTAATTTTGCATCCATGCACTTAATATCAACTTAGGGTAAGTTTATAATGTATATGATAAGATCAACAAACGAAACAAATATTCATAACACATTCTAAGCTTAAGATAAATATTTGCATTACACTGACTATTCCATTGACGAAATAAGTTCTAAGCCACAATTGCTACCATCAACAATATTACACAAGAGATATTTCTTCAATTTCACCACCTTTATTAGGAAACTTGTTGGGATTAAGTGAACTATTAACAAAACTGGACTCCACCAATTCAAAGTCGGTATTGGTACTGGAAATTTGACCAAACACTTCTGGTGGGTAGAAAAATGGTTTTCGAGGCATAGCCGGGTATCCTGGTCCCACAAGCATTAAGGACATCATGCATTGTAGGACGATCATTAGGGTTCATTTGTATACACCATAATGCAACTATCATCATTTTTATCGTTATCTCTCTTTCTTCCTCTTCCACAAAATCAATTCCTTCAATGTTGTTTGTTTTGGTTTAATTGGTCATAAACCCAAGAAGGAAAATAAATTTTGCTTGAGTAGTCTATGGTTGTATCAACATTCTTCCTTCTTGCTGCCATTTCCATCAACAACTTTCCAAAACTATAAACATCAGCCTTATGGGAGACACGACCAATGGTTTTATAAACAAGCTCAAGAGCCATATATCCAAAGGTTCCTCTCGCTGCTATTAAGGACACGGTATTGTGACTTGTTGGATAGAGTTTTGCAAGTCCAAAATCAGAAATCTTAGGAATGAAGTTTTTATCAAGAAGGATATTGTGAGGCTTAAATGTCAAAATGCAAATTTGCATTCCACATCCTCCATGTAGATATTCAATTCCTCTTGCTACTCCTAAAGAGATCTTGTATATTTCTTTGCATCCAAGTAATGTATCATTTTCTTTATAGAAAATATGCTTATCCAAAGATCCATTAGGCATGAAGTCATATATAAGAGCACACTTTGAGCCCTCAACACAAAAGCCAATAAGTTTGACAACATTCGCATGATGTATCCTTCCTATGGTGGCAACTTCATTAATGAAATCTTGTCCACTAGCTTTTGTATATTTGAGAATTTTTATTGCCACATCTTGACCACTTCTGAGTTTTCCTTTATAAACAGAACCATATCCTCCTTCTCCTAATTTGTCCTTGAAATTTCTAGTAATCATTCTGATGTTGTAATAGGAATATCTAATTGGAAATAATTTCTTCTGATTTTGCAAGAACTCTTCAATGTTTTCATCTAATGCTCTGTGTCTTCTTCTCCACTTGTATATCAAGAATATTGCCACACATGGCGGCCCCACTGATCTTGTTATAATAAAGTACATTTTCAAAACGCCTGAAGGAATAACAATAACATATCTTAATTATATAACAGGATATGCTCTGTGATTAGTTTATTAGAATAACACTATATTTATAGCAAAGTCAAATAAGGTCTTAATGTTTCAAGTAAATTATTTAATAACCCTTTGAATTTATTGAAATTTGACAAAAAAATTTATCTTTTTTAAGTGTTTCATTAAACTTTTTTTAGTTAATTTAACAATATCTATCTAATTAGTTATGTTACTAAGAGTAGCGATAAAGCCACATTTAGTTATCTATTAGGTATAATTTTATCATACTTTTTATAAACTCACCCTATTGAAATTTAATCATGCCCACCAATTGTAATAACCAAATTTCACTCTCGATATTTTCTACGAGGAAATCGAGACTATAAAGGATTGTTATATAAGAATTAATTAAATTGGTACTCAAATGTGAGCCTATGAAGAAATGATTATTGATAAGGGGGTAACTTAAAAAATAGTAACTACACCTTTTATTGATAAGGGGGTAACTTAAAAATGGTGACAATAGAAATGAAGATGGTAGAAATGGTGATAGTAGAAACGAAGATAGGAAATATAGAAATGAAGGAAATGAAAGATAAAAATAGAAAGTATCTACCATCGACAATACCAAAACTTTAAAATGCTTGGCCATCATTGAAAATCTTTGTCAATATCAAGGAAAACATCAAGGCAATTTTTTTTTTTTTAAAGTAAAGGAGAATAGAGACTATCTAATCTATGCTTAACATGCTGCATCTAAAATTAAAGGAGATATAACATATTTGGATAGTCGTTGTAATAATCAGATTACTTGTAATGAAAATATTCAAGACATAAACATATATGTTAGTTCATAAGTAGAGGAAGGTAATGGAGGATTGGTTGTTGTTGAAGGTAAGGGCAAACTAACCATCAGGATATGTAATGCTACATGAATCATCAAAGACAACCTAATAGTACTAAATCTCAAGACAAACTTGCTTAGTGTTGGACAAATGATGGAAACATGATATCCCTTATTATTTGAAGGAGAATCCTATATCATCTATAACAAAAGGGAAGAGACAGTTAAAAGTGAAGATGTACTAAGGGAGAAAATTTTCTATCGAGCAGCTATATACTATAAAAACGACTATGAAAATGAAAAAAAAAAAATGAAAGTTATTGCACTAGCATAAAAGAGTTAGCCATCTAAACTCCTATAAGTTACTTCAATGAAAGGATATAATGTAAAGTCTATCATATATGAAGCAGATTGTAGATGTTTGCAAAGTTGCATGCTACAAAAGCAACATACATAGAAAATCATCTCCTCTTGGTCAATAATGGGGGCCCAATGCACCATTGGTGCTCATACATATGACTATGTGAGAACTCATGTGAACACCATCATTTGATAGATGTGAGGACTATCTTCCTAGAAGAGCATATGTTTACTATATGTGTTAAAAGACTGAATATTTGAAGATCAAGTAGAAGATATTTTCATCAAGACACTACCATGATAGAACGTCAAGATATTATGAGTTATGCTCAGGGAGGCTCGAAAGCACATTTAGGAGTGTTAAACATGGAAGCACTTTCTTAATGGTACTTTCTAAAAGATTGTACCTACCTTTTAGTTAGTTGTAAATGAAGTAGAAATCTTAGAGGATTTTATGTACCACATGTTTTGTTTTAGAAGGCGAAGCTACCAACCATCTTAAACCTATTAAAAAGGCACCATGCTTAGGCTTTTTTACACTTCAAGGAAATTGTAAAATGTAAATCGTAAGAAATAGTTAAAGAGTTATTCACTTCTTGTTTCTACTCGATCCTTTCTTTCAAATTATCATCACACACCAATCAATGCTATTTAATCCATTTTAGGTTTTCTATAATAAAGACAAACTCTAACAAGTCGACGACTTAAAACACACAATTAAAATAGAAAAGATTTAACTAAATTTTGGTATAAATATGGAAATCTTCTATATCTTTTTCACCATATTTATGGCTATTAAAAAATAGAATCGTTAAAGAAAATCTTACTAGCGGCGAACCATATGAAGAAGTTAATGAACGATGCCAAGAAGTTGATGTACCAGGGCTTGTTATCTGCAAGAAGAGATATTTGAACACAATAAATGTCACCATGTCATAAAATTCAACTATCAATATCCAAGAAAAGAGGTTGATGTCAAAGTTTTCCAATTATTATTATTTTCTTCACAAAGAAAGATTTACAAATATTGAATATATTAGTATAGTAATACTATCGATACGGCAAAAGGCGAAGTAATAACAATCTATGGTCCTAGTAAACCATTGTGAACAATGTCAATGACAATTGATACTTGGAAATTTTATTTTTGAAAATAAGAATCATTTCCATCAATTTTCACTTGCATTTTCAACTAAATTGTGCAAAGTCAAAATTATCGCCATGATATGTAGGGAATAAACTACAACAAATATAATTAAGCGTAGGAATATGTTTTCAATGAAGTAAACATACCTTTGCCTTTAGTTTTATTTTACTTTTTTTTTTCCTTCCCTTTTTTCTCCCCGCTACCTTTGCCATTAGTTAAAATTAGTGTAAATGTAATATGATGTGTGTATGAAAAATTAGATACCTTAATTCTTTAAACTGAGCCATATAGAACGAGAAAAAGGCCAAAAGAAAGTTTCGTTCAAAGTGGAATTATCATGACCAACTTAATTAGACATACCAATATCATGGAGGTTAGATCCGTTGTAGGCGTCGATGTAGCATTGTGACTTGAATATAATGTGTGATTTTCTTGAACAATTATGCACGAATCATGGCATCGTCCTTCACAAAGAAAATCAAGCCACGAGAGCTGGATTGCAGGAGGACAATTGATCGTGACTCCTGCTTCCAGGCCAAGATGTTCTAGTGACCAATCGTACTGTACATTGACCCTCCAAGTAGGAATCGCCATAGGCATCTATATTAACGTAGGGAGAAGTCTGGGTGTAGAATGGCCAATGAATCTCGTTTGCACACTCCACGTAGGCCACAATCCTAGATAGCCTTTCATCATCTACATAATGACAAGAGTATCCCGTGTCTTCTAAATCTTCATAGCATTTGAAAGAAGAATAAGGCGTGGAGGAACTATTATCCTCTTGGGTTTTTGACCCAAAATGGGTCTTTTGATTCTCATTTCGCCGGAAATGGGGTGGGGGGGTTGGCGGAGGCGCTGCCTGTGACAGCTCCTTTGGGGGAAGGGGAAGGCGCCGTTTACAACGGCGCCTTTGAAGCGGGGCGAAGGCCATAGGCGCCGTTTAGAACGGCGCCTTTAGGGCATGCAGTAGGCGCCGCTTATAACGGCGCCTTTAGGCTAATAAATACCCCAGCACGACCCTGCAGCCCCATTTCTCCTCTCCTCTCTTCCTCTCTTCCTCTCTTCCTCTCATTGTCTCCTTCGCCGGTCAGCGTCCATTCCGCCACAAAATCTCCATTTCAAGCCGTTTTTTGTGCAAATTAAGCTATCCAATCTCAGGTAAGTTCATCATTTATTAATATAGTGTAATTTTTTCACAATTTCGGTGTTAAAATCATGAAAAATGGACTTGTATGTGGTTGAGAAATTTTGTCAGATCTGGAATATTTAGCGAATGTTTTTGAGTTATGAAGTGTTGTAGGAGTATATTAGTGTATATGTGAAATTTGCGGAATTGCATTGGCTGATCTAAGGAGTTTTCATGGAGAATTTTTTCATGCATATAAGGTGTTCGATGAAATGCTTCAATAGCTTAAGTTGAGGATTATGATGTTTATATGAACATGAGTGATAAGGAATGTGATTATACGTGAGTTTGTTTGTCTTTAGTGAATAATGTAGATCGGTAAAGTTGTGTAGGAGTAGCGTATGCGAATGATTAAAAGTCGTGTAGGAGTAGTGATGGGAAGCATTTTTGAGTGTGAAGTGGTGTAGAAGATATCGGTTTGTGACTCATGTTGTTGAATTAAAATGTGAGTGAATGCTGTTTAAAGTGTTGTGTTAACATTTGAGTTTGTTGTGGATAGGTTTTGGAATGGCTAATTATGTAAGGTTCATTGTTTATGCTCATGGCAACATAGTGGATGGAAATTTTGGGCCACAATATGACAGGCCGCCTATCGGGAAGGTGAAGGTTAAGGTGGGTGCCAACTTTGAAAATTTTAAGGCTATCATTTGTGGCAAGATAGGTGTGGATTGTAATCACAGTGATGTGGAGATAATACACAGACACGCACATTATATGAGTCATAGGGTTGTGTATATGTTGATGCCAATTGCAGATGATGACAGTTGTGCGGATCTGATTTCGCTTGCTGTTGAGTTGGGTGCTAGGCTGATTCAGGAAATATTTGTGAAGATCACTGATCGAGCTGTGACTCATGAAAATGTTGCTCATGCTCCATATGAGTTGAATGAACAACATGGTGACATGTTTGGTGGTCAGCAGTTTCAATTGCAGCTTGGTTCGTCTTCGAATATTTGCGCACAGAATGAAAGAGCTGTGCCAGCTTCGCCCATGCACTGCGAACAATATGAACCCATGCCATTTGATGAGACACTGTCAGAATTTGAGAATAGAGTAGCACAGGAAGTGGCACCAGTGTTTGCTACCGGGATAGAAGATGATCACTCTGATGGCGGTTTTAATGTTGATGAAAATGGGGATACAATTGAAGATGAGGTAGACGAGGAGGATGACAATACAGTAGGAGAAGAAGTTCAAAGGGGAAACGTTGCAGGTGTTGCTGGCCCACATAGTTCACTGCCACGAGATACAATGTCTATCACGACTCTAATATGGGGGCCTAACAGGATTTATCTAAAGCCATCATATCACGTGTGCACCCGTAACATGAGAGCCGTCTTGTATGTCAAAGTGTACAAGACTCTATTTATTTATAAAAGTTTATCATACAAATGATATAATATATTACAGTATTTCAACTATGGAATCCAATTTCCACCAAGATCGCAGAGAATCGGTATCCCCCACCAAATAGTGAAATTGGGTTTCTAAACTACAACATACAAAATTCAATATTTATTTAATTTACATTCTAAGTTTCCATATCCTATATCTCTATCTTCAATAAAGTTTGTTGGAGAAGCTCTCTTCACACATTCCTAGCCCAATCCCAGCTAGTAATAATCCTGCACAAAAACTGTAGGGGAGTAGCGAACCACGGGCTCAGTGAATAACCAGACTTATCACAACAAGCAAGTTATTATCAATCATATGTAATGCATCAATCAAACATATGAACAATTACAAGCTTGGACAAACCGGAATCCAAACAGGATGGAGATTTACGCCCTCTCATTGGGGTTGAAGGAACCAATCCCTGAATCACCTACCCAGGAGAAACTAAGTACACAGGAAACATAATCTTCACAATTATTATCTCTTTATGTTAATGATGTTTTAAACACTCAGTTCCTGTTTTGTACCTTAGAAACTCCACTAAGTGTTAGACATTTCACAGCGATACCATGGGCGGCCCTTCATTACCAGTTAGTTCCCATGGAACCGACAGAACAAAGGTAATCTTGCGTAGAACTAATAGCCTCTGCCTAGAAAAACCAAGCATTACCAGAGAACCGAAATTCTAACACGTAGTAGGCATTCGTAAAAACATAATGCAGTTTATGCAAATCGTGTAATGCATGTCCGTTTCATTTATAGTACCAACAGTTGTTAATCAAGTTGAGGCGATCATACAATTTACAGACAATCATCAACATATTTCATACAATATTTAACATTCAATAGGATTATCGCTTATATTAAGATAATTTGCCATTCAATCATACACCACGCATCATGCTGTATCCCAATCCCGCATGCATATCAATTGAATATATATATGTATATATATATATTATTCCAAATGCAACTATACTACAAGCACAATCAATGTAACAAGTCTAAGTTACTCACCTGTGGTCCTCGCTAAGTTGTTGTATAAGCTACCGGAAATCGGGAATTGATCTATTTTCCTATGAAAGGAAATAACAGAGATTTATTATTGGATTATTTCTGTAAGAGAAGTCTTCCTATAATTAAAGGTGTCGATCTCTATCGTCGAATATTAAACTAAGCCCGTCATATAAATTACTATGTTGTTTAATAATTTAATTGAATCTTTATAGGTGCCTAATTATTTTGTATCGGTATTTGATACAGTTTTTATTAAGGTTTTAATCCCCATAGTAGAGAATATTTGTCTGTATTTTGTTTCTCTTGATATCTATATTATTAATTAAGGAGTTTGTCTTCCTTTAAGTCCTACTGTATTTAGTAGGAGAGTTTTGTTTATTTATTAATTCTTTTCCTGTCAACCTTATCTGTCTCTTAAATTAGTATTTTTATTTATTTAAGGGTATGTTCTAGTGTCTATATCTTCCAAACTTATAAAATCGTAAGTTATGGAGTTTAGATATATCCACTTTTGATTATACTTAAATTTTTGTTTCAATTACAGAACAAACTAAGTTTAATAACATAAAATTATCAATAATATTAATTTTGAAAGGTCAATATCAATATTAGTAATAAAACAAGTATAATATTAGCAACTATCTTCATACTATTAATAAATAATAATAGTTGTGGCAAAATAACAATAGAATTATTGATAATGTAACTATAGTAACCTTAATGTAAAAATAACAGTATAAATAATCCTAATGACTCGTGATGAAAATATCAATAATACGGAATATTATAAACAGTAGTAATAATAATAGTAATAATCAAACTATAACATAGAAACAGCAGTGACCTTAGTATTAGTTTATTGAGATTGAAAATTGAGTGAATCTCTATTTGCGATTTCTTATTCGTTTTAAATCCGATTTCGTTGTATAAATAGTCGATTTGGTAGTACTCGAAGAGTACTTTATAGTAGTCAAATTATTTTTTAAGAAATGAGATTTGTATATTTTATTTTATTTTTTTAAATTTATGAGAACCATGCATAGATTTCAAGTGATTCCTAACAATTGTAATCAAAACTTGTTTTGATCATATCTAACTCATTTCTAGTTCGTTTTTGACGAATAAATAGTCGTTTTCATAGTATTTTCTGAGTACAATCCATTAATGGTCTTAGTTTTATCAAACAAAATCATTAAGGGGGCGAAAAATACACGAACAGCCCGTTCAGTTCGTATAATTATAACAGCAGTAATTTAATTTTTGTTTTTGCGATATCTAATTCATTTCTTATCCGTTTTTAACAAATAAATAGTCGATTTCATAGGATTTTTTCGTGCTCTTTCCATTGGTGAGGTCATTTTTAGGTTATAATAAACACATTAATACAGTTTATTTAATCTTCCTAGGGATACACATAAGTCATCTAAATTCCAACATAGCTTTGTTGCAGTTTAAGTGTAGTTTTGGTTTTTCCTTTCTAAAATTTGGATTTCTTTACTTAAGAATCTTTAAGTTAATGTGTTTATATCCTAAATAGGCTAGATGGTATAAATATACTATTGACTAATCTTGATATATTTATAAGACAATTTCTATAAAGCAACATAACAAGTATTAAACTTATTGTAATTCTTACCTTGTTTGGACCATAGATGGGGTTTGACTCCTCCTTGTTGATAAAATATGATCTAAAGAGGAAGTTAGGAAGATGTAACTAAGGAAATTTATCTAAACTAACATATAGATCTTATTTGGTTTTCTTACCTTGTCAAGCTAGTTTTTCCCTTCTTGAATCTTAGGATAACTAAGACTTTTGATTTGGTTTTGGATGTTGTTGAAGAGGGAAATTGATGTTCTTGATGAGCTTGGTGTATAGATTGGGTATGGAGGTGAGCTAGGGATTTATGGTTGATCTTACAAGGGTTTTCTAAGCTTTCTAAGTTGAAGGTTGTAATGGAAAAAGAAAGGAAGAGGGCTGGACGCACTTCTCTTCATAGCTGTGTTTTGAGAGGATTTTGTGAGAGTTATGAGTTCAAATTATGTCTAACTTAAGCTTATATACATATACTAGGTCTAGGCTAAGTTTTAGAGGCTAAGGAAACGGTTTTGGGTTTGAAAAAGGCTCACAATTGCAGCTGGAATTTCCATACGAATTTGGCAAATTTGGATGACAATTTGGCTTGTGTTTTGACAGATTTTTGTGGCTATATTTGAGGGTCTTAATTGTGTTTGTTTGGTAGCTACTTAATGTCATTTATGTGTGTAAAATAGGGGCTCAAATTGCAAGAAAAATGGGGTCAAAATCGTGTTAGAATTTGTGTGAAAACAAAAGCAAATTTCCAACTTTTCTGCTGCTGTGTGTGTTGTTTTCTACCTTGATTGCATGGATTTTTCTTCAGATTCTATTATTGTTTTGTAGCTAATAAATGGTGTTTGAAGTGTACATTTAAAGGCCTACTATTGGTGTTTATTTGGACAAAATTTTCAGCTCAAGCTAAGCCTATATTTTTGTCAAAACCGAGTTGGAATGTGTGTGAATGTTGTTGTTCTGTTTTGGATACTTCTCTGCTTCAGCTGTTAGTTTGAGATTTCCAAGACAGATTTGGTGTTAGTTTGGTTGATTATTTGAGCTGTAATTCTTGGCATTTAATTTTGATTACATGTGGTTTATTTTGGTTGGATTGTATGTCATTTTCGTTTGAAATTAAGAACTGAAAT
Source organism: Combretum micranthum (assembly GCA_024138025.1). NCBI lineage: Eukaryota > Viridiplantae > Streptophyta > Magnoliopsida > Myrtales > Combretaceae > Combretum > Combretum micranthum. The sequence continues at coordinate 46,659 of JAMXBD010003626.1, read as the reverse complement.
TCGGATCAAAGTTAGGTAAAAGTCAGCTATGGGTGCTCTGTTCGGGTTATGCTCTGTTCCAGCTGGGATTTAAACTCCTTGCTGCTGAATTTGCTTCATGTGCCGTACGTGGACTAAGGCTAAGTTCTTCAATTTGCTGTCTTCTGCTGCACCATGTAGCCATCAACGTGATCCTCTGTTCGTCGAAGAATTCCAGTGTGATGCGTGGAGACAGTTGTGCGTGAGGAACAATCTGCGGGCGTCTTCAATTTGCTGTTGCGCGTGATGTCCCAGCTGTTGGACGTGGCTATGCGTGGGGTGCTGCAGCGTCCACTTCCAGCAGGCGTTCACACTTGTTCGTGTGTGTGTAGGAATAAAACTTGGCTCGGTCAGTTTCCGTTGGCAGCACGTGGAGAGGATGCTGCTTCCTTGCCGCGTGAATTGGCTGCCGCGCGTGGAGCTCCTCTGTTCAGCATCCGTGGTCAGCATTTTCAGTTCGTGGCATCCAGCTGCTGGTGCGTGGAGTTCTCTTGTTCGGTGAGCAGCCTGCGTGCGTGTGGATGTGTGGTTTCCAGCTGTGTTGGGCGAACTGTTGATGCGTGGCCTTCCTTCTGCCCTTGAAGCAATTCCCATCGGTTGAAAATTGTGCTTGTGTCCATTGTTGTGTCAACGTGAGGGAATTTTGAAATCCGAGGTATCCACTTTCCATTTCAATTATATTATTATTATTATTATTATTATTATTATTATTATCATCATCATCATCATCATCATCATCATCATCTAATTAATAATTATCTAGAATAATTTAACCCATATTAATTTATAAACGTATGTATATGTTCATTACGTATAAGTTATCTCGAAATAAAATTATGTAAGTTACTACAGAAACTCTAAATTATTTATATTTTCAAATTTTTAGTTTAAATGTTACACGATTAATTAATTTTAGTATTTTAACTTACACGATTAAATTTTTCTAGTTCAATAAATTATATTAGGAACCCAGCTTTAATGAATTCAGTATCCCTGACAAGTATAACAGCGGGTTTGAAATTTTCATTTTTAGATATAGATTAATATTATTGATTAGTATTAGTATATTTTATGTATATATATAATCTTAGTATTTCCTCTTTGAGTTATTGTTTTATACCGATAAGCTCTATTATTAAATTATATCTTATACGTTTTGAAATTTCGAGTTACTTCTAATTATGTCGTGAATTATTAGTTCAAGATATGAAATCTCGTTTTTAGTATCTATTAAGGTCACGAAAATTTGTATTTTGGTCTTTCGAGCTACCAATGAGTTTATTTCAATTCATAGATCTATTCTAAGATTTTTGTTGAATTATAAATTCGATATAGTTCACTTTGCTAATTTGTTCATTTTCTAGTTATGAAATTTATTAAAGGTTACATTGACAATTCCAGATTTTAATTTCTATAATGTCTAAATCTTTTCATTATAATATTAGTGTAACTTAATTATTTATTTAAGATCTAGATTCTTATATATCAATCCGTTTGTGATCTTATCGTTTTTTTTTTTCTAGTGATTTTGTCTCTAATCTATATTTTATGACTTGTAGGTTCTGAAATTAATCGTCTGTTATTGTGATTAAAAAAATACAATTAACTATGATTTGTTTATCGGATTATTGATTACTTTACTAAACGTCATGTTTTACTGTATAAGAGTTATTTATACTCATTTGTTAATAACAACATATTTTATCTAGGCTACTTAATAGTGAAAAAAAATAGTTTGAACACATTAGTCATTTTTTAACAAGTGCAGGATTATTTTCTAAGTATTGAACTTAAGAAAAAAAAATTCAGTAATTTATATTAATGATTACTTTATCGTCGTTTTAATAATTATTTGATATCATAGAAGTTCAGTTTGTGTTTCAGAATTTTATTAGTAACGATTTTTAATCTTTCTAATTATAATCAAATTCTTTATACTTTAACATTTTTAAATCGAGAAAAATTTGGAGTGATTTTTACTACTTGTTCCAAATATTCTAAATAATAAAACGTTACATTTTTAGTATTTGTTAAAATCATGTTACGTAAAATTTGGGGGATTACAATGTCAAGTCAAGCTTCGGTAAGAGACTCAATTCCCTATTTCAATGAAGGTGGAGGCGGTGATGGCTATGTCACATTTGAAGATGAAATGGATGCTATGTCTGCAAATATTTGTGATAGCCAAGAATTAGTGAAGGGGATGATGTTCAAGACAAAGAATGATCTAATTGAGACTGTGAAAGCTGCTCACATTAGAACACATTGCAACTTCCGAGTTGATGAGTCCAAGAAAAATCTATGGATTGCTCATTGCAGTAAAAGTGATCAAGATTGTCTGTGGCGGATACGAGCTTGTTTGAAAAAACTAGAAGGACTTTTTGTAATCACCAAGCTTGATGGTCCCCATTCTTGCACTAATTCGTTACTTGGACAGGACCATTCATAGATAGACTCGAATATCCTAGCTCGAGAGTTTATCAGTTTTGTCTGGAAAATCCAGATTGCAAAGCAAAGGAGCTCGAGTCTCATTGTTTGACGGTATATGGGTATATGGTTTCTCTCATAGAAGGATTTGGGAAGGAAAGAAAAAAGCAATTGCTATGGTTTATGGTGACTGGGTCAAATCTTACAATGAACTTCCAAAGCTTTTTAATGCAATCAAGTCAAGTAATCCGGGGTCGATAGTAGAGTGGGGGTGGACAAGATCACCTATACCCGAGGAGGCGCATTTTAAGTGGGTTTTCTGGAGCTTTGGTCCTTCGTTGAGGCCTTTAAGCATTGCAGGCCTGTTATTAGTGTTGATGGTACGTTTCTATACGGCAAATACAAGCATGTGTTACTCGTGGCATGTGGTGTAGATGGAGACAATCACATCTTACCATTAGCGTTCTGTCTGGCTCCATCTGAGTCTAAAGAAGCATGGTCATGGTTTTTGAGGAAGTTGAAACGAGGGGTTATAGGACACAGGGGAGAAGAGACGTATGCATCATCTCAGACAGGGGGGCTGGTATTATTGGGGCTGTTGCGGATGAATCAAATGGGTGGCAACCTCCCTTTGCGGTGCATCGATTTTGCGTACGGCATATTGCCAGCAATTTCAACAAAGTTTATAAGAATCAAAGGTGCAAAAACTTAGTGACATATGCTGCATTTCAGGCTCAGGCGCGAAAATTCGAGAAGTCTATGGAGCTTGTGAAGAATATTGATGAAGAAGCAGTAGAGTGGTTCAATCAAGTACAATCAAATGGAGATATGATCCTACCCAAGGAGTCTTGGACCTAGCATTTGATGGATGTTACCGTTTTGGGTACATGACTACAAACATGTCAGAAACATACAATTCTGTCATCAAGGGAGCTAGAGGATTACCTGTATGTGGGCTGGTGAAAAAAATCTTTTACAACTGTGTCATGTATTGGGAAGAAAGACTGTCTGCAGCGAGGAATGCCATTATGAGCGGCGAGGTTTTCACAACTATGCGAAGAAGAAGATAGATTTATGGGCTTCACGGGCTACTTCGCATCAAGTAACTCGATTTAATAGAGGTACTGGATTGTTCGAGGTACGTACGGGTACTCGCCGGGAGAAAGGTCGCTTGAAGTGGTGGTAGAACACATAAGGTTGACTTTTCGCAACTTTCATGCACATGCAACAAATGGCAAATATACCGACTGCCATGTTCCCATGCAATGGCAGCTGCAGGATTTGCTAATGTGGATTGGACTTCCTTTGCGGCCCATGGTATAGGTGGACGAATGAAGTCAATGTTATGAATCTCATTTCTATCCAATTGGAGATGAACTCGATGGCCATCCCCAGCCAACTTCCCTTGCCTTATTCCTGATCCCGCGAGTGCAAGGGGAAAAGGAAAACCTAGGTCAAAGCGATATACAATGGAAATGGATTGGAGAGAACGGCCCGATAGAGTAACCTGTGGCCTATGTAGACGGGATGGTCACAATAGGAGGAGTTGTCCAGACAGAGTAGGACAAAGTTCGTCAAGGTTTGGTGATATCGTGGTTTGAATTTGTCGAATGTTGTTTCATTTTCGATTATGTAGTTATCATATTTTAATCACATTTTCTCATTTCATGTAATCTCACTTCCTTCTTACATGCAGGGTAGATGGAGCCAGGCCCCATAGATGATTCAGTACTTTCCCAGCAGGGCAGACATCGTTCCTCAGCTGTTTGGTTAGATGAGGTACCAAATCACATACTGCACTTCCATTTTAAGCTTTGTGGATACATATATAAACATGGGTAATAACGTTTCATTTATTCTTCCAGGCATCCGCTACAGCGCTCCTTGTTAGGCGTAGGGAACCGACCTCCAGGCACGACCAGGTTGGACGCCCTATAGACGAGCGTATATTGCCTTATCTGGAGCAGGCTGGATTCATTGGTCTTGCACGTCTCCCCTATATTCAGCTCGATTGGCATCTCATTTCTGCATTGGTGGAGAGATGGCGTCCAGAGACTCACACCTTCCACTTGCCGCATGGGGAGATGACCATCACGTTACAGGATGTGGAGGTCCAGTTAGGACTGCCAGTACATGGTTACCAGTAGTTGGTAGCACATCTATTGCTACCGGGTGGCAGTCAGAGTGCATGAGGCTATTAGGGGCTTACCCACAGGGTGGTACTTCTCGTGGAGGTCGGCTAAGAGCCTTACTTGGCTACGGTCACATTTTGCACATTTACCGGATGATGCACCGGAGGAGCAGATCATCAGGCATGCTCGTGCTTACATTTTGCAGCTATGGGTGGGTGTATATTTGCAGATAAATCTGGTTCACTAGTACACTCTATGTTCCTGCCATTGTTAGAGGACTTCGCTCAGGCGGGCCAGTACAGCTGGGGTAGTGCTTGCCTTAGCTGGTTATATCGGCAGCTTTGTCGTGCTTCTCTCGAGGGTGTGGAGCAGATTGGTGGAGCGCTTGTGCTATTGCAGGTGTGGGCATGGGATCGCTTCCCTGTTATAGCACCTCGAGCACGTTTTGGTCCACCGTTGCATGCTGCAGCGCCCCTTGCTGCACGATGGTCGATCATCCGGGACACTACTCGTCACCCATCTCACGTCATCTCAGCTTATAGGGAGGCGTTTGACATGATAGGGTCCGAACAGGTATAAATCCTTTCACATTCACCCAAAAACTTACATAAGTATTATTGTTTCTTTGTGTAACGAGTTTTGTTTTATGGCACAGATTGTTTGGCTCCCTTACACAGATGACATCCTCCATAGACTTCCACCATACTGTCGTCAGGGTATGGATGTCTGGACAGCCCGGGTCCCCCTCATTTGCTTTTCATACATCGAGTGGTATTTCCCAGATCGTGTCATTCGACAGTTTGGGGGTTACCAGACAGTTCCAACTGGATGTAACACGGATAGGGACCTGCATAAGATAGATTTGAGGGGGCGGGTCGACACTAATTGGATTGTTCATCACGCTGTGTATCATGAAATGTGGAATGAGAGACATGATCGCCTGGTCGATGTTGACCTTCCATTCGGGGTCGACCCTGAGTACTTGCGTTGGTTTAGACGTGTCACCAGGAGATATATTAGCCATACTGGTGCTATGGTCGGTGGTTTGGTGAGACATAGATATTATATTTCATTTCTCATATATAAAGATATGCAAGCGAATCTTACTTCCTCCATTATTGCAGGCCGATCGATTTAGGCGGATCAGGATGACTTCTGATATAGCAGAAGCTCATTCCATTGCAGATGAGGCCATACAGACTGTAGATGAGCATGGTGTTATCGACCATCTTTATCCTGAGTCTCGGTACACCGCACCTACCGAGGTTGAAGCTGCTGCAGAGGATGACAGTGAGCATGATCAGCAGCAGTACCAGACTGTTCGTCATGCTCCATCACTAGCTCGATCCACATCTACAGTTGTCAGGGGACGCCATAGCACCTCATCATTGCCTTCCTACCATACTCCATACAGCGAGGTTGGCTCTTCATCTCATCAGCCTCCACCACCGCCGCAGAAGAGGCGTCCAGTACCTCCACCTGATGATGCCGATATGGGTGAGGGAGTTACACAGTTATCACAGCATAGGAGATCCATCCATGCCTCCCCTGTCCCTCCACCAGATTTCAGTGCATCACCTACTGAGGAGGCTGATCCTCCTGAGCCAGTACCTGCACAGCGTGGTGCACGATCCATATTGTCTAGGATCTCTAGGAGCGTACGGAGGCCCCCTAGGAGGAGATAGCGTTATATTTTCCTACTTTGTATTTGCTTTTCATTTAAACTATTAAACTCATATGTATTTATGGCATGTAATTATATTTTCTTTATCTTAGTTCTGTTCTCAATGAATGTTGCTTCTGCACGTTTGGGGTGTTGAACTAAGTTTGCAGGATCGAGCTGTTGGATGTGTTGTTGTTGGTGTTACAGTTTCTGTGTTATGGGTGTTCCAATTATTTTGTGGAGTCAGGGAGATAGTATTGGTGTAATTTTTGCAGGTTCAAAATCTTCGATTCATACTTTTTTGTCTGTTTGCTGACATTGGTTGTATATTGGGTTGTTTTTGCAGGACAAGGGGGGGGGGGGGGGGGGGGGGGGGGGGGGTTGGGTGGCATCACTGAAGGCGCCGTTGTGAACGGCGCTTCCCCCAACACTGTAACGGCGCCTTCCCCCAACACTGTAACGGCGCCTTCTTCGTAATCCCGAAGGCGTCGTTACAAACGGCACCTTCACCAACCTCCATCTGGAATAATTTTCCAGAATGTCCCATTTCGGGACAAATTTTCGTAAACAGTCCCATTTTCGCCCAAAAACCTATCCTCCTGCAATCCAGCATCAACTATCCGGATCGTGAAGTTGTGATAATTTATTGATTGTACGGAATACTTACCTTTACCTAAGTACAGAACTGTGCGATTATTTTCACAGCTTAATTCATACTTAGGATAGCCACAACTCAAAGGATCAGTGTTTAATCGAAAGGGATTTCTTATGGTATGGTTGCCACAAAAAGAAGGGTCACACTGAAAATTATCCACTTTACTGCCAGTGCATGTCCCAAGTAGTACAACAAGAAAAAACAGTGATTTTCCGAGCATGCTTACAACACTAAAGGGTTGAGCTGAAATTGTTCAGTACGGAGAATTCCTCTGAGGATATTAAATTAATAAGGAGTTGTGGATAATACTGGAAGGGATAGGACTGATGAGGAGGTGTGGTTGAGATTCGGCGCTCCTATTATTATAATGGGAAAGGTCAAAGATGGAAATAAATGGTACGCGTAAAGATGATTGGAAATTACATAGAAGTATACGCATGGAATTTTCACAATGGAGTAAAACTCGGGGAAGAAAAACATAAATACCTTACTTATTCATAATTTTTTTTTATTATTTTAAGAAGACTGGGATTTACATAGAAGTATATGCTTGGAAATCATCATCGAGTAAATAGGTCCTCCTTATTAGCATGAGATAAGTCAATGATGAAAATCCCAGATGATCGCCTTTAGCATGAGAAATAGTCCGTGTCTGCTTTACCAAAAAAATCATATCATACTCCGGTCATTTCAGCCGTGCACGACAAGTGAACCCGAACGTACATTTTCGTTTAGGAAATCTCTTACTTATTACCCATGAATTGTTGATGGAGTTTAAAAGGAGGATTCAAGATATATAATAAGAATTATCAAAGGGAAAAAAATTCAAAAAGAAAAAAAAGACAAGAATAGAGGGAATATTATAGCATATATATTAGGATATCAATTATAGAATATCTCTTTATTTTCTTATATACATATATATATTTATATAATGTATACACTTTGTAAACAAAGATGGAATTCGGTACCCTTGGGGAAGAACTACCATGGGCCGGCCTTATGATGCCACTAGAGGTGAATCCAGCCCATGTCTACCCTTTGACTAATTTAGATTTCTATGTTTATTTAACAAATTTTAAAATAAATCTCGCGTCAAATGAAGCTATGATTCGGTTCGCACAGAAATGATTGGGAATTTTATAATCGGGTAATACCTCCAAATTAGAAATCAACGCTTGGAATTTTAATTATAAAGTAAAACTCAGAGAAGAAAAATATGAAACACGGCATGCATTCTCTCGCAGGTGATACACGGTCCACCAAGTCTTCTCGTAGGCCAGCACGTGGAAATCTCTTACTTATTCATGATGAATTGTTAATGCAATTTTTAAAAGAAAAATAAAATTTTATAGAAAGATTTTATCTAAAATATATACATCGATATCACTTATAGAAATATTTCCATAATTCTGTCCCTAAATAGATTATAGTTATACTTATCCTGGGCTTTATGTGTCGACATAGTGCAGGTCCTTCACATAATGAATTCGTTCTGGTTAATGAGATTTATTGAGCATTAGATGAGCAAGTATCATGGACAATAGCCATTGGATTTGTATTGCTCTTGTTGAAAAGCTTTCTTGTATTTTACCTTTTTGGTGTTAATAAAATCTCAACTAAGCGTTAGGAAAAATCGGAGAACCTATCAATCACAAAGAAAATTTTCTCTTGCCTATGCGATAACAAAATGATGAAACAATCAAAGAAACAAAAATGAACACCAAGATTTTTCGTGATAAATTTCAATTAGGGAAAAACCATGGGACTACTGCACAAATTCTTCTAGTATCAATAATAATGGGATTACAAGATACTTTCCTTCATTAGTGATACTAGTGGATCACACGAATTCTCACCACAATAATGGATTACAATCAACAACATGCCTCTCTCTCTCTCTCTAGAATTCTCTCTCTAGGTTTTAGGAATAGCCACTAATGATATACTGATATCACACACACTTCAACCCTATTAAGCCTGCACAAAAAGCCGGCTATTTAAAAATCCATCGGCATTTTTAACACTGGCAAAGCCTGCTAGCCTTCAGCCATATACGTAAGTGGCATTGTCATATAGGCCAATGGTTTTGATGCTGGTCTTGTTAAACCATCGCTCTTGGCAAAAATTTTTCCAATTCAAGGTCGTCGTTGCGACATTAAAGGCTGACAGCCTTGATCCTTCTGTGGGCGGCGTATAGGATCAATCTTCATTTTTTCATATCTTCTTCTAAATAAATGTAATATATTTATGATTTCCTTGGTTATATACTCCTATGACTTGATCCACAACCCAACACTAAGAATTGTTCGAATTTTCAAAGCTTTTAGTATTCTATTGGCTGACTGCCTACCGAAGGTTTCATCTCTATTCTTGTTCCAATTCTATCTTCTAGTCAGACTTGTATTCCTCTATCGAATCTTTAAGATAATCATGCCAACATGATCTATATTTAATTCATTTAAAGTTATAATTTGTACTAAGTGATCCAATATTTTGGTCCAATGAATAATCCTGCTTGCGTCTCTCAATCTCATTGCACTTAATACTGGTGGATAACAAAATGGAAGCCCTCTACATATTCTAATTTGGATTTTGTAATAAATTTAATGAATCTATATTATTCTAAGTTTGATATATGAAACTCGATTTATGTGTTGGAAACTATAAGCTCAAATTAATTAATTAATTAATGTTATAAATAAGTTAAGATGTAAGTTAAGAATTTTATGAGTTCTGAGTCAAGAATTCAATGAATTCTTAGTTGATAAGCAACAAAGTCTACTTCACAACTTAAATTACTGCGTATAATTATGATTAGCACCGGGCCATTAGTGGTCTGTGGTCCCTTTTTGGGCTTGTTCTCTCATGCATGCAGTCCCTCCCACTCGAACATTTATTGCTCAGGTGATTTTTTTTGACGGTCCGTAGTGAGTGTAAAATCCCAACTTGCTTTAATGACTCTTTCATTAAAATATTTTTATTTTAATCGTTAAGATTAGTATTACAACCACCTGTTCTAAAAGTTCAAGCTTGTAAATATATTGACTATTACATTTATTTTATAATATTTCACTCACTTGTAGGATGAGACTTTAATTTTGATAAAGGCCAATTGAATGAACAAGTTAATTTTTAATAGGGTTGTAATGAGTGCGCAAGGATTAGAACTGTTGACATTCTACTCCGATACTATGTTTGTTAACACTATAGTAATCTAATTTAAAAACCTAAATTTATAGAGATGGTGTAGGCTATTAGATTTATTCTATAATAGTAATGTTTTTTTTTCAATGTGAAGTTGTTCTTCTTCAGTTGAGTGTTCATTGTATTGGGGTAGCTCATGTAAACATAAGTGTTTACTGAATTATAACTGGACTGGACATGTCACATGGTACAGTTTACAGTTTTCCACTTGATATATGTTGGTTTCTTCAACTCTGCTGCTTCTCATTTCCAATACATTGCTATTATACTGTTACATTATTGGGGTCATTTTGTTTATTCTAGGTTAGTCGCCCACATATAGTTAATAGACAGACCACCTTTCTACAGAATGAGAAGTGAGCTTTGCACAAAGTTTGATTTCTGTCTAACTTAGAATCCCCCTTTCTCTGGGACAATGTTTGCTCAAGGATCTTTTAGTTTGATTGTTCCACTATTTTTGTCACGACTCTAATATGGGGCCTAACAGGGTTTATCTAAAGCCATCATATCACGTGTGCACCCGTAACATGAGAGCCGCCTTGTATGTCAGAGTATACAAGACTCTATTATTTATAAACATTTATCATACAAATAATATATAATATATTACAGTATTTCAACTATGGAATCCTATTTTCCAATTTCCACCAAGATCGCAGAGAATCGGTATCCCCCACCAAATAGTGAAATTGGGTTTCCAACCTACAACATAGAAAATTAAAATTCATCTAATTTACATTCTAAGTTTCCATATCCTCTATCCCTATCTTCAATAGGTTCTGTTGGAGAAGCTCTCTTCACACATGCCTAGCCCAATCCCAGCTAGTAATTATCCTGCACAAAAACTGTAGGGGGGTGAGCGAACCACGGGCTCAGTGAGTTCATTCCTCACTACTACTGGTCACGCAAGTTATCAAACATTAATTATACACTCATGCAAATCTATCTATACGCAATATGAATGCATACGTAATGAATGCAAGCAACACATCTATGGGGTCCGGAACCATAGACGATGTAGATTTACCTGTCTATACTTCAGTTGTCTCCCATACTTACCCGCATGGGACACCTCGCCTTAACCGTACGAGGCTGCCTGGTGGTTTCGTCCATCCAGACTCACCCAATGCTTAACCGCCATTGGTAACAAAAATATTCCCCAACGTGTTCACGTGATTTACGCTGGTTCATATTTAAATATAGATAATGCCAACTTAATGGTCATTCTTACAATCCATCACCAATCTATGGTGAATCGCACAAGTAGACCCCTACACGGGTAACATCTACTGCCAAAAAGAACCATCACCTATAAAGGTGAATCCGGCGGATAGACCCAAATTCAGGTAACATCTATCGCCAAGTGACCAGTGGACCCAAATTCAGGCCACATCCACTGTCACAACAATACTCGGAAATGTCCCATGTTTATCTCATAAACTTTTTGAGTATAAATTCTTCCTTTCCAAAGGATATAAAAATAACCTGGAATATTCCAAGTCGGATTTCTTTAAAATACATTTCAAAATACTTTTGTTTTCAAAATTGGGACATTTCCTACAGGGGATCAAGCACATGCGACAAGTATATCCAATTAGTTTAGTCGAATAATTATCTTTATCCATTTATGCAGGTGATCATGCGGATGATAACACTCATATCAATCAGTCATTTCATACAAGCAATACAATCAACATAACAGCAAGCAGTAGCAATCACAAGCAAATAGTAGATCATCAGAATTCCCTCACCTGTGGTCCTCGCTAAGCTACTGACAGTCCGAAATTGATCTATTTTCCTATGAAAGGAAATAATAGAGATTTATTATTGGATTATTTCTGTAAGAGAAGTCTTCCTATAATTTAAAGGTGTTGATCTCTTTCGTCGGATATTAAATTAAGTCTATCATATTAATTACTGTATTGTTAAATAATTTAGTTGAATTCTTATAGGTGCCTAACTATTCCGTATCGGTATTTGGTATAGTTTTTATTAATTGCTATCTATATTTTTATTTAAGAGGTTTGTCTTTTCTTAAGTTCTACTGCTTTTAATAGAAGATTTTTATTTATTAATTCTTTGCCCGTCAACCTTATCTGTCTCTCAAATTGGTATTTTATTTATTTAAGGGTGTATTCTAGTATCTATATCTTCCAAAATTATAAAATCGTATGTCTTATAGAGTTTAGATATATGAACTTTTTATTATACTTAAATTTTTATTTCTATTACAAAACAAACTAAGTTTAATAATATAAAATTATCAGTAATTTGGGTTTTGAAAAGTCAATATCAATATTAGTAATAAATACAAGTATAATTGTAGCATCTATCTTCATACTATTAATAAATAATAATAGTAATGGCAAAATAACATTAGAATTATTGCTAATGTAAATATAGTAACCTTAATGTAAAAATATCAGTATAAATAATCCTAATGACTCGTGATGAAAATATCAATAATACGGAATATTGTAAACAGTAGTAATGATAGTGGTAATAATCATAACTATATTAATAGAAATAACAGTAACATTAATATTGGTTTAAAAGTGAAAACTGAGTGAATTTCTATTTGTGATTTCTTATTCATTTTAAATCCGATTTCGTTGTATAAATATTTGATTTAGTAGTACTCGAAGAGTACTTTATAGTAGTGGAATTATTTTCAAGAAAAGAAACTTGTACAATTTTTAAATTTTGAAACACATGCATAGATTTTAAATGAATCCTAATAATTGTAGTCAAAACTTGTTTTGATCATATCTAACTCATTTTTAATCCGTTTTCAACGAATAAATAGTCGTTTTCATAGTATTTTCCGAGTACAATCCATTAGTGGTGTTAGTTTTATCAAAAAAAGTCATTAAGGGGATGAAAAAATAGATAGGAACAACATGCTCTGTTCGCACAAGTCTGGTAGCGGTAGTTTAACTTTTGTTTTTGCAATATCTAATTCATTTCTTATCCGTTTCTAGCAAATAAATAGTCGATTTCATAGGATTTTTCGTGTTCTTTCCATTGGTGTGGTCGTTTTTAGCTTAAAACAAACACATCAATACAGTTTATTCATTCTTCCTAGGTATATACATAAGTTATCTAAATTTCAACCTAGCTTTGTTGTAGTTTAAGTGTGGCTTTGGTTTTTCCTTTCTAAGACTTGAATTTCTACACTTAAAAATCTTCAAGTTGTTGTATTTATATACTAAATAGTCTAAATATCATCAATATACTATTAGCTTAATTTTGATAACGTTTAAGACAAATTTCTAAAGAGCAAACATAATGAATATTTGAAATTGATATAATTCTTACCTTGTTTGGATCATAGATGGGGTTTGACTCCTCCTCCTTGATAAATAATGATCTAAAGAGGAAGTTAAGAAGATGAGTAACTAAGGAAAAATTAATCTAGTTAACTAGCATGTCTATTCATTCTATTTTCTTACCTTGCTGAACTTAAATTCCAACTTTGGATCTATGGTAAACCAAGGCTATTTAACTTGGTCTTTGATGTTGTTTGAAAGAGGGGATTGATGTTTTTGGATGTGGTTGATGCTTGGATAGGATATATGAAGTAGGGTAAGGTTTATATTTGCTTTAGAACTCTTCAAAGGTTATGTAGATGGATGAATATGTAAGGTGAAGATGGCTGGTCGCAACTCCTTTTCTACCCACAATTTCAACTTGTTTTTGGAGAGATTTTGAGCTACTTTTGTGTCTAACTTAAGGCTATATATATGTACTAATGTTAGGCTAAGTTTAGGAGGCTAAAGAGAGGGTTTTGAGCTTGATAAATACAAGTTTTTGTTGGTGTTTCTCGGGTGGAAGTCTGATGCGAATTTAAGGACGAATTTTTGATGAATTTGTGTGAAATTTGTGGCTGGTTTCAAGGGGAATTAAATGTGTTTGTTTGGTAGTTAATTAAGGTTGTTTATGTGTGTAAAATTGGGGCTCAATTTGCAAGAAAAATTGGGTCAAAATCGTGTGAAACAGAGGCTAAATTTCAAGTTTGCTGCTGCAGATTTTGTTTGAATTTCCCTCTTGCTGCAGCTGTTGTTTGATGACTTTTCTAGACCAATTGGAGCTGGTTTGGTTGCATTTTTGAGTTGAAATCCTAGGCATTAAATGTTGATTACATGTGGATTGTTTTGGTTGGTTATCATGTTATTTTCAAGTTGAATTTTGAGGCTCAAAAATGGATCAAATGTTGAAAATCTTGCAACCGAAGATCCACTGCTGCTGCTGCTCTGTTTTCAACCGATGCCTGCTCTGTTCCAACGTGGATGTTGCTGCTTGCTTACGTGAAGACGAAGTGGATTGCTGCTGAGGACTCCAACCTGTGGCCTACGTGACTTTTCCGTGTGTGGAGAAGGAGCTGCTCGTGTGTGAGGGCTTCTTGTGTTTGCAGTTGCTCGTGGATGATTCTCCTGCTGCCTGCGTGTGGGATTCCTTTGCTCGCTCAACAGCTGTTTGTGCGTGAAAACTCTACCGTTCGTGGTCATCCTCTACAGCACTTGGAATTTCTGCTCCGCATGAAGATTTGCTACAGCTGTACGTGAAGCATCCTGCAACGTGAAGACATTTCTCCTGATTTGCTTCCAGCATGGTCAGCCGACTTCTCATCTGCAGCGGCTATTTCTATGAAGAATGTGGGGCGCGTGGAACAATCTGGAGCGTCCTCTATCTTTTATTCCAGCGTGGAGGACTTTCTGCAATTTTATTCCATTTGTTCCAGCTTGAATTGGATGCGAGAGTGTGTGGAATGCGGCTGGAAAACATCTTGCCGCGCCGTCCATGTTGTCGCAATTTCCCATTCCCAACATGAGGACTTTTCTAGCGAATTCCCCACCGTAAAGACTCTGTTCCAGCTGGGGATGGTATATATATGTATATATTTTACTCTGTTCTGCGTGAAGGAATTTCGGCACGGAATTCCTCTGTTCTCGTGATGGATTTGCTTTGCGCGTGAAGGATTTGTGACCACCGACTCCTCCTCGTTCGTGAAGGAATTCTGCAGCCATAAAATCCCACTTGCAGCCAAGAATATTGAATTCTATACAGAATGTTCCACATCCTCTGTTTCGTGCCGAAGACCTTGCTTTGTTCAACGGTGGAGTCTCCAACAACGTGTTGGATTTACAACGCATATTATATATATATATATATATATATATTTAGATTCTCCTCTGTCCGTGATGTATTTCCAGCGGTGGTTTTCATATATATATATATATATTAATCGATTTGTTTATTATTTGCTTAATAATTAACAACTTAAAATATTTTAGCAAACATTAATTTTTTTAATTTTTTTTAAACGTATATTTATTACTATTATACACAAGTTTTATCGTAATAGATTTTTCTAAGTTCCTATAACAATTCTAGATTGTTTATGTATACAAATTTTTAGTTTACATGATTAATTATTTTAGTAGTTTAACTTACGTGATTTAATTTTCAAGTTAAATTAGGAACCGAGTCTTAACGAATTCAGAATTCTCTAACAAATATAACAACGAGTTTTGAAATTTTTATTTCAGATTTAAATTATTAATTATTGCTCGGTATTAGTATCTATTATGTATTGATAATCCTAATAATTCATTTTTAGATTATCGTACTATACCAAAAATACTGTTAATAGATTGTATTTACCGGGTTTGAAATTAATCGTTTGTTAGTGTGACTTAAATTCAAGGTTAACTATGATTTCTTGTTGAACTAGTGATTATTTTACCAACTATTACGTTTTATTATATAGGAGTTATCTATAATAGCATATTTTATCTAGTGCTACTTAATATTGTTATTAGATTTTGAATACTATTATTTCATTAGTTAACAAGCATATGATTTATTCCCGAAGTATTGAGCTTAAAGCATTCAGTAATTTTATATGAATGATTGGTTTATCGTCGTTTTAAATTATTTGCGATCATAGAAGTTACAGTTTGTACTTCGAAATATTTTTTTTATTGGTAACGATTCTTAATCTTTCTAACTATAATCAAATTCATTTGCACTTTAACATTTTTAAATGAAAAAAATTTTGGAGTGATTTTTACTACTTGTTCCAATTATTCTAAATAATCAAATATTACATTTTTAGTATTTGTTAAAATCATGTTACGTAAAATTTGAGGGATTACAATTTTGGTACAACCAAGTGCATGGGTAACAACTAGTAGTTGAAAGTGGTGGTGTTATGAGCTTCTAGAACATTAAGGTCGTTGGAGACAGCAACGGTGATTGGTTACAGATGGTAGTAGTTGATGGCTGTTAAGAAAACGGGGGAAGTTGCTTTGTTTTTCCGAAAAAGGAGACCATCTTCCTCATAATTTTTTAAACGGCCATATTCTTCAATTTTAATTGACAATATTTTCTAATGAATCAATACTTGTATTGAATTTTGTGAATTGGGAGAATATTTTCCAGAAACAAAAAAGAGCTGGGTTATAGTTGCTATTCGGTAGGAGTTGCTCTATTAACAGCTAATTGGCATCCTAATACACAACTATAATCTACAAAGTATTAACGTAAATGAAACCCTAAAGACCACAATGCATGTGGTCATATGATCTAATAATGCAGCGCACAATGTGAAAAATATCACAATATGTTGATTCCACAGAATATTGTAAAAGCAATGTTTAATAGTCTATCGATTCTAAAAATACATTGCCTAATGGCATCAAAAGTTGAAATATTATATAATTTTGAAATGTGAAAAAACAAGAGTAATGACGGCTTTAAAAAACTTTATTGAAAAATGATCACTCAAGTGTTTTGTGCCCTATGGCATGCGATTATAACCTTGCTTAAAAGCTACCAAAAATAAAGCTGAAGCTGCTAAAAATGAAAAAGGTCTTAAAACGAAATATGTTAGGATACAAGTATGAGAATCCCACATGGAAAATATGAGACTTGTGTGAAGAGTTTATAAGAGGAAAGACCCATTGTCTTAAGGTTTTGAATTATATATGGTGTCTAAAGCCCATTTATGTAATCCTTCACAAAACCCATTAGATTTCTCCCCATTGAAAGCATACTCCAGATCCTGACAATTGGTATCAGAGCCAATGGTTCGGCTAGGAATCTCCCATGGTTAGCCCATCATGTGAAAAAAGAGCTTTGTGGTATGACTTGTCTATGAAATCCATGGTGAGCAGGTGAGACCACTCACAAAGCGGGTTTAGTGGAATCAGTTTGATAAGCTCTTCTTGAGGGGGAGTATGGCCTACCCCATTATGGAGACTCACACTTGAGAGGGAGATTGTTAGGATATAAGTGTGAGAATCCCACATGGGAAATATGAAACTTGTGTGAAGAATTTGTAAGAGGGAAGACTCATTAACCCATTGTCTTAAAGTTTTGGGTTATAAATGGTGTCTAAAGCCCATTTGTGTAATCCTTCACAAAACCTATTGGATTTCTCCCCATTGAAGGCATACTCCAGATCCCCAACAAAATAAACATTAAGACAAGTAAAGCACTGCAAACGGAGTAAAAAATCGACATGTTTGTAAAGAGTTACAAGTAAAACAAAACTTTCCAAAGATACTAA
This sequence comes from Combretum micranthum, assembly GCA_024138025.1. Taxonomy (NCBI): domain Eukaryota; kingdom Viridiplantae; phylum Streptophyta; class Magnoliopsida; order Myrtales; family Combretaceae; genus Combretum; species Combretum micranthum. The sequence goes on along the minus strand of JAMXBD010003626.1, from coordinate 28,984 downwards.
GGGTCTATCTAGATTGTCAGATTTTTATTTGTATTGTATCCGTATCAGATCTGCATTTATAACTTATTTATATCATACTTATATCGGTTCTCTCTAGTTAATTTATAAGTAAAACTTAGTATTAGTATCTTGACATACATCTATTTGAAAATTATAGAAAAATTATACTAAAATGATATAGAAATAATTTAAAAATGTAAGCTCATTTTCTTCGAGATAGGATCTTTAGACCGCCTAACAATACAATTTAGTTTCTATCCCACTTCTGTAGGTATCTATTCACTACTATCTCTATCCCATCATCTAACCGAAACCCTTCGGTTTGATCTCCAATAGCATAGTTTATGGTAGCTGTCTCAAAGATGGAGTTCACTAACTATTATTGCTGGCCATTTCATTGCAATCAAACTTTTGTAGCTCTTCTTATCCGATTGCAAAGTTTGCAAATGGATTTGCATCCCTTTCTTTCTTCGTTTTTTTTAATTAACTTTCTTTTTTTGTTAAGTGATCATAATCAAAAGGAGGGATTTGAAACTAGTACATTCCACTTGAAAATTTTGGATTGATGCCACAAGAATACAATGTTATTGTCAATTTGCATCCCTTTCTTACTTTGATTACTTTACAAAAATAAAGGTGACCAATTTTATTTTGCATACCTGAATTCTTGATTTTGACTAATGCACAAGCACACGCAAATGCAACCATGCTCATCGAAAAGCATACACATATGTCTAACCACATCTATCGTGCAATCCGAATCTGCAGTTGTACTGGATCTAAATTCACGATTATTGCATCTTCTATGTGACATAAATTACAATTTTGCGTGCATCAATTAATTAGAATCAGCTCCATAAATCCATGAAGTTCCATAAATCGAAGGAAGAATATCCAATATATGCGGTGAAACGTGATATGACGTGATAGCCTTAACTTAAAAAAAGAATATATGCCTGATGGATGTCCAGGCCTTATTCCATTTGCTATAATTTGTCCATGTCAGTTGATGTTTAGAATTGCTAATTGTGATATTAATGATATATTTTACTCGTTAGAAGGATGCTGCTGTAAACCCTTCTTAATTAAAGAGTTTTTAAGTAATACAGGATGAGAGACAAGATAGTAAATTGGGGATGTAAGAGATTGATTGTGCACGACATTTAAAAAATTTTAAAATTCATATCGAAGATTGAAGAAGCACCTAAAACTCATCTAATTGGATTTACTGCCTTTGTCATTATTAGCATGATCCTGTTGTAAACCCATATTAATTAAAGGGTTCAAGTAATAAATGATGAGTCAAGATAGTAAATTTGATATGATATATAAGAGTTTGATTGAATTCACTGCCTTCATTCATTATTAGAATGATGTTGTTGTAAACCCTTATTAATTAAAGGGTTCAAGTAATAAATGATGAGAAAAGATAGTAAATTTGATATTTAAGAATGGAGAAATTCTATGGTCTCTCATTAATTTTGACGGGACCGATCCCATTACTATTTAATAGCTAACATTATATCTAATCTTAATTGAATCACTAAAATAGTTAATATTCTAATTATCTATTATTGCTCATGACATCAAGAACTTTGAATTTCATATGTAAGATTGAAGAGGTATTATTCAATGTTATTAAAACTGGACTGGCCCGACAAATTGAATCAGTTCAACCGTAGACCGGTCCAAAAAACGGTCCACTCTTTGTACAAAGCCCGCTTTGACATTGAACCGCAATTTTCAAATAGATACGTACAAACGATTCAAACCAGCTGAAATCCTATTTATAAGGACCCAGCACCTAGAGAAAACAACATTTTACTGATGTAGGAGCACTTCTAGCACTTTATCTCCTTTTTCTGCTTGCAGGAGCGCGCCTTCTTCTTTTTTAGTATAAGAAAACACGTTTGGTCCATAAATGGTTCATTCTTTTCAATGTTAAAGGCATTGTCCTAGCGTATATATCATTTAAAGAAGTTTTATAATAATTTATAATAATCCAATTTTGATAAATTAGCATGTGGTTATATGGAATGAATTATTTTATAATATAAATGGGATGGTTAGTTGTTTCATAAGATAATAATTGTTGTAATATAGGTGGATAATAATAATTAAGCTTTTATAGGTTTATATGGTGACAATATTGGGGCGGAGTTGAAAAAGAAACGGTATTCTAAATTTATAGATGAGTAAAATTGTATTTTAGAAAATAAATAAAGAAATAAGTATACATTAGAGGAAGTAGTTGATTATGTAATATTATTTTCTTCCAAAAGCTAATTATTATATTATATTTTCCTTATCTTTCATATTGATTTGATGAATAACAGATATGTAGAATTTAATTGTGAAATATCATATTTATTTGTTGTTTATAATTAAATATGACTTATAATTTCATCTTTTTATTGACCCCACTTCAGTCCTATCAACATTCGTATTATCAATGTGGGACTAAAAATGGGTATTATCTCTCTTTAAACTAAAAATTGAAACGTGGTGTTAAAAAATAAAAAGAAAGAAAAGAGAGAAGTTGGAAATTATAGTAATAGTTTCCGTATAATATTTATTAAACAATATTGTTAAGCTAAAATTTGAGTATTTTGGACTCTAAAAATAAGTTAGATGTTTTTTGATTTATCTACACTATTATAACCTATTTTATTTTTCCATAAATGTTAATTAACTTATTTCATCCTTCACATTGAAAATGATAATTACCCATTTCTCATTAAGTTTTAATCATTATTAATAATTCAACTTTTAAACCAGTAGTTCCGTCCACTAATTTTTCATATTAAATTTCAACTTTTTCCTTATTAGCATTAAAAACATGATAGATATTTCTTATCAAATTATCCAATTATATTTCCTTTTAAAATTCTCACTGCATGTATAATCGCCCATGATTTTTATAGGATTATTTGTTTCTACAAAAAGCATAATGTACATGTATAATTTAATCTCAACAAGAGAAATAAATGTAACTGATGTATATTTCGAACCAAACAAAATGAAAGTCACATCAACAACAATTCAGCTTTTATATCATAATTCCATCTGCCAATTTTCCATAATAAATTTTGACATTTTACTTTTTAGCGTTATATATTAAATCATTTATAAAATTTGCATGTTTATATTTTCTTTTTGTTAATTTAAAAATATGATATATCATTCTTATTAAATTCTCAAATTTCTCTTTGGAGTTCTTGGTGCATATGTGGTTTACCTTATGTAAATTTTTGATGGATTGTTTGCCCATACAAAAGTATAATGTACATATATCATTTAATCTAAGTCAGAAAAGAAAATTCTAATGTCACATTTGAGTGGAATGAAATCGTAATTTAGATTTCATTCCCATTGATATGTTTAAGAGTGTTTTCATAAGCTGAAATCACAAAATAACTTTGATTCAATCTTGAAAAGGAAGAATCACGATTTCATTTTGCCTTGTAATATCAATATACTATTATCATCTAATAGGCGCGAGCTTCTATGGTTCCATCGGTGGGACCGTAGTGCCATTAATCTAACCATTAAAATAAATATAATAAATGAAATATTAACTATTTGAGTAATTCAATCACAATTAAGTATGGTAGGATCGGTCCCATCAAAATTAATAGTGGGACTATAGAATTTTTCCTAATAGACTTATCCTAGTTTTAAGTGGTATTCCAGCTATTAAATTGCAAAAAATTCCTAATGGCCACTTTCAATCTCTATCTTATACATCAAAGCTTTTTATTTTGTTTGACTAACAATTTGTTTTGCAATTACTTATGTTATGGAGGGTGTGTGGGTATGAATCCGGATGCAACGATCACGTGCGTGCCGCGTGATTATCGCGCTACACGTGACCTAGGGAAATAACACGTGCAAGGATGATCAAGAGAGAATCGTGTAGGGAGGAGGAGCAGGCAGTCTCAATAGGCTCTAACACAGTGTAACAGGTGAGAGAGCTGAAGAGCATCAACCTCACTGAGTACTATGGATTCGTGTATGTTCTTGAATAAATCAAGTGTTTGATTCACCAGGGCGGAAATCCAGTAGTACGACGGCGTTTGTCCAAGATTTCACCTTGTCTAAATGAGGTAAGGACTAAAGTATTTATAGAGAATTTAGCTATCGATGTCGTCCGTCAGATGAGACAGACGACCAACGGCCAGGATGAGTCCCTCTCATTATGGATATGGATGTGGGCTCCCTTATGGACCCAGGCCCATTGAGGCCTTCATTATAATGTGTGTGAGCCAATTTGAGAAAGGTTGGAATTGGGTAGGCCAATTCCAACGGGCCCTACTCCAAGCCTTCCATGCTAATTCTCCCATGATCATCCCAATATAATTGGGCCTAACTCTCTAAGCCCTGTCACTTTAACCCAGAGTGTTAAATCCAAATAATAAATCAGGCTTAAAGCCTTTATAATGAAATCCATACATCTACATTTTGCCCCCTGACCAAAGCACTTCGGACCATATCGGAGGGATTTAGGCATTAATTAAGCTCCTTTCAAATGACAAAAGCCTCATCCAGTGCATGTGCGCTATAACTTAGTTGCACTGCTGCTTGGTGTATCAGTTTCTTGATAGCTCGCAATGGAAAAGTCCGGGGTAATATTGTCAAATAATTGAATTCTCTTGAGAGATATTCCTGTAGTATCATTTGATGAGCATATCGTCTTCATATTGAAATTATTCCATTCCTGAAACAATAGTGTATTGGCATACTTCCTTTATATATGAAATCGTCGCTCGCTTGTGCTCCATGTAAATGATCCTTCTTGGCAAGTTGATTTTACTTGCGTTTTATGGAATCTTCGATGATACTCAGCTTGTTGTAAAAGAGGTGAAGTCTTAGCATAAGAACACCATGTACCATTTCTCCACAGAGATAAGGTTGGATAGAAGTCATCTATGTAGTTTCACTTTCTAATGAAAAAATGTCAATTCAACGAAACACGTGATGTGGTCACAAGATGAAGCGTTACTAGTCTATTGGCCAGCTTCTTCTCGATAAGAACATTTTTGTGTTATCGGCATGAAGAAAGCAAGCTTCCTAGGATTATGGGATCATTGCCAAAAGCATGTTTGCTAATGTACTCCTCAGCCTCAGATAATCTTCTAGCCCATCCCAACATGTCAATGAGGTAGGAAAAATGCTTCAGGTCAGCAGATATCCCATACTCTTCTTCCATTATGTTGAAATAAACAAGGCCTTTGTCCACTAGATTTGCATGATTGCATGCCACCAGAAGTGCAACAAATGTGACATGATCAGCTTTTACTCCTATAGCTTTCATCTGCTCGAAGGTTTCAATGGCTCTCTTAACTAGCCCATGATTACCCAATGCAGCGACCATAGTATTCCATGAGACAAGATTCTCAAAATGCATGCCACTAAATGTATTACATGCAGATTAAATGTAGCCACATTTGGCATGCTTGTTGATGAGGGCATTACCAACTCATCTTGCCATAACCTTGTCATAATAAATTGAGCGTGAATCTGTTTTCCATCACGTATTGAAGCAAGCCTAGCACAAGCAATAATTGCACTGGAAAAAGTAAACTCGTCAGGAATCATATCTAATTCAGCTACCATCTCCTCAAAGATTGACAAATCCTTCTTATAATCAGCATACTGAGTAAACACAACAAAAAAAGGTGTTCCAAGAAACAACATCTTTCTCACTAATATCCACAAAAATTTTCTCCACATAGTCCAAATAGTTGAAGCTCGCATACATCGTCGTTAACAAGTTTCCAACAAATGCACTGGTATTGAGTTTAAGCTTCACAGTAAGACAATGAAAGATCATCCCACAATGGAAATTATTGAACTCAGGGGATATCCTAATAGCATGGAAAAGCTAAACTTATCAAAAACAAGACCCTGTTGATGCATTAGTTTACAAACCTGCAGTGCCTTGTTCTCATAATTTTCCACTAAGCCAGCTATCAAAGCATTATAAGGAACAACATTCTTCTCCAACATACAACCAAAAACCAATAATGAATCATCGCAACAACCCGTTCTCGTATACAACGTAATAAGAGAATTCCCAACAAAGGAAACAAATGCTGTCACGCCCCAATAGTACCCTAGTAGTAATATATGTATTATGATATAGCCTGATAATCCAGACGATATCATATACACATATTCATACTAGAACTACTTTGGAAAGTGACGTATATTTAACAAAACAGGATCTTTTTGGTTGGGTGATAAGAAACGATGAAAGTAAATAAAATCACAATACTATAATTAAGTACTACAGTCTGAATAATAATTATTACAAACCATAAAACTATCTAAGTTCTCAGATAGTAAAATTGATGCACTAACATCAATTAATACATATAAATAAAGAAACTATTTTCCCTGTTTCCAAAACTCTTCAAGCTTTAGAATCATACCGGCTCTAAGCTCCTAGAAGCCACCAACCAAGGCTTAAGTGTCATCCTGTAAGGACTGTAGGAGTGTGAGCATAACCACGGGCTCAGTGAATAACCAGACTTATCACAACAAGCAAGTTATTATCAATCATATGTAATGCATCAATCAATCACATGAACAATTACAAGCTTGGATAAACCGGAATCCAAACAGGATGGAGATTTACGCCCTCTCATCGGGGTTGAAGGAACCAATCCCTGAATTACCTACCTAGGAGAAACTACACACAGGAATCCACAATCTTCACAATTATTATCTCTTTATGTTAATGATATTTTAAACACCCATTTCCTGTTTGCGCCTTAGAAACTCCACTAAGCATTAGATATTTCACAGCGATACCATGGGCGGCGTCCTTCGTTACCAGTTAGTTCCCATGGAACCGACAGAACAAAGGTAAACTTGCGTAGAACTAATAGCCTCTGCCTAGAAAAACCAAGTATTACCAGAGAACCGAAATTCTAACACGTAGTAGGCATTCGTAAAAACATAATGCAGTTTATGCAAATCGTGCAATGCATGTCCATTTCATTTATAGTACCGACAGTTGTTAATCAAGTTTTAGGCGATCATACAATTTACAGACAATCATCAACATATTTCATACAATATTTATCATGCAATAGGATTATCGCTTATGTTATGATAATTTGCCATTCAATCATACACCACGCATCACAATGTATCCCAATCCCGCATGCATATTCATTGTATATATATTATTCCAATTGCAACTATACTACAAGCACAAACAATGCAACAAGTCTAAGTTACTCACCTGCTCATACTGATCAATCGTAGTAATCAACCGGGAAATCCTCGACGGAGTCGAAATTACCTATTAAGATGAAATATTCATCAATAATATTTACAAATAGGAAATTAAATTCCTATGAGTGCCTAAGTGTCCTAGCTCGGTATTCGGTATTATTCCTATGGTTTATAGCGATTTCTTAAAGTAAATAAATTTTTATTGTTTAATTCTTCTAAGTTTCTTTTGAGTATATATATATTATGGAGGATCTTATTTAATTCCCATTTACATCTTAAATTCTGTTATGATTTGTAGAAGTCTTGGCATGTACAATTTCTATAAATTGTTCATAACACTTTTCTTGTACTAAAGGACTTCTATCATGCTTGTAAAGTTTGTTTATCAAGCTTTTATGTTCATATAGGGCCTTAGGAGCTTTTAAAACATGCATTTAGACTAGATTTGATGAAGTTTGTGTCTTGTTTTGTTCACTTCATCCTTAAATCCGAATTTACTATTACCACAATTATAAGACTTCTAAGTTGTTGTTTTTCTCTTCCAACAATATCTATGCATTCTCAACATATGATCCATCTATCCTCTTGAATTCATCAATAGATTTACGACCTTTATCAACCACAAAACTTTCTTCAAAAGCTCAATAATTCATCCTAGGATCTATTCATAACTTAACAAGATAGGTTGTAATTTGGAGCTTACCTTGGATTGGAATGGAAGGAGGCTGTTCAAATTCCTCTTAAGGCAAGAATTTAACCTAAATCAAAGATTAGATGATAAGTTTCTAACTAAACACATTAACTAAAATACAAGTTCACTAATGTGTAGTCAAATTTTTCTCACCTTGACAAGCTAAACTCCTCCTCTTGAACCCTAGGATGACTTAGGATTTTTGATTCGGTTTTGCTGGTTATTGATGAGCTTAGTGTGTGTATATAAGGTATGGAAGTAGGCTAGGGTTTATGGTTGTTCACACAAAGTTTTTAAGCTCCTATGTTGAAGGTGAAAATGGAAAAAGGAAGTGGAAAAAGTGCTGGACGCACTTGGGTTTGCAGCTGGAATTTGAGAGTGTTTTTGTGGGGTTTATGAGCTCAAAGGGTGTCTAACTTAGGCTTATATACTTATACTAGGATTAGGCTAAGTTTAGAGGCTTTGGAGTTGGTTTTGGACTTGAAAAATGTCCACAAATGCAGCTGGAATTTCCTACACGATTTGAAATTTGGATGATAATTTGACTTGTTTTTGGATAGATTTTTGTGACTATCTTTGAGGGCTTTAATTATCTTGTTGGTAGCTAATTAATGCTATTTATGTGTGTAAAATAAGAGATCAACTAGTGTAAAAATCGGGTCAAAATTTGTTGAATTTTGAAGTGTGAAAACTGAAACTTCTGGAACAATTTTCATCTTGATTTTTGGATGAATTTGGGATCTGATTTTCTTATAAATTTTTGGTGTATGAAGTGTCCATTTGAAGGTTCCTTATTGGTGTTTAATTGGTCAAAATTTCAGCTCATTTAATCCTAGGAATTTTGCAAAAATCGGAATTCAATTTGAAGAAGTGTGCTGCTGCATTTGTTGAAATTTTCCTCTGTTGCAGCTGTCAAGATCCGAATTTGGCATGGATATTTGGAGTGGTTGTGGTTGTTTTTGTGTGCTGAAATTCTCCTCATTTAATGTTGTTTATATGTGGAATGTTTTGGTTGGCTTTTGGGTCAATTTTGTTTGAATTTAGAAGCTCAAATTTGACCAAAGTTGAACAAGAAATTTCAGAGCTCTATTTCAGAGAGTCTTTTGCTGCTGTAGGATGAATTTTTAGCTTAATTTGCAGCTGTTATCCTCTTCCATTTAGGCTATGATTCTTGCAAATTAATTGTGAGTTATAGGGTAGCTTTTGGGTTGGTTGGGGTGTCTTTTTCAGGTTGAAAATCGTTGTAAAAATCGATCAAGTTTGGGTGAAAATCTGTTGCTGCAACCAGAGATTCCAGATGCTCTGCCTCCAGGTGCTCTGTTTCCACTGCTTGTGTGCGTGTGTGGAAGCTAAGGCTCGGTAGCTGCTGCCATATGTTGGAATGGGCTGTGTGTTCGCTGGAGCTGCTGTGTGCGGGGGAGTGAACTTCAGTTGCTCGTTGGATGGATTCCTGCAGCGTGCGGGAAGGGGCTGTCTCGCTCCTGCTGCTGGCGCGTGAAGGACTGATGCTGGTCTGTCTTGTTCGGTTGGTCATCCATGCAGCGCTCGTGGAGGACTTCGGCTGCTTGAGGTAATCGGCGTGCGCGTGGAAGTGAGCCTCAGCTGCTCAACATTCTAGTTTTCCTTTCGTGCAGCGGATTGGGAACATCCGATGTTTCCTTTTATTATATAATATATATATATATACACATATGTAATCAATAATTATTATCTAAAATAATTTTACAAAAAAAAAATAAAAAAAAAATAAATAAATAAAATAAAAATACATATATATATAGATATACTTATACATATGTATTTAATAGTTATTAATTAAAAATATTTTTATTAAGAAAATAAATTATTCGCATAATACTCGTCGTATTTATGTTTTATCGAAATAAAATTTTCCTAAGTTACTACAACGCTTTAAATTATTTGTTTTCAAATTTTTAGTTAAAACTTCACACGATTAATTATTTTTAGTATTTTTAATTTACGTGATTAAATTTTCAAATTCGATTGAATTAAATTAGGAACCAAGTCCTAATAAATTTTAGAATTTCTAACAATTAAAACAACGGGTTCGAAATTTTCTTTTAGTTCTAATTGATAATATTGTTCGGTATTAGTGTTTGTTTGTATTTATAATCTATTGGTTTATACCGATAAGTACTATAAATTAATGTATCTTATCGGTTTCGAAATTCACTATCTAATTTTTTTTCTATTTTACTACTGTTACTATTGTGAAAATTTTCGGGGTTTACATCCTCCCCCCCTTAAAATAAGCTTTGTCCTCAAAGCTTGATACGTACCTGATGATTCAAACAGATTAGGATAATTCTTCCGAACTTCATCTTCCAACTCCCAAGTCATTTCTTCCGTTCGGGGATCCCATAAAACTTTAACATATCTGATTTCCTTGTTTCTAAGAGTCTGTACTTTACTGTCCATTATTCGAACAGGTTGTTTCTCATATGTCAAGTTCTCCTTCAATGGAATTGGTTCCAACTCAACCACTTTATCTGGATCGGAGACATATTTCCTCAACTGATACATGAAACACGTTATGTATACCAGAAGATTCGGAGGTAAAGCCAATCGGTCGCTAAATCTCCTACCCTATCCAAAATTTCAAAAGGTCCAATATATCGAGGACTTAATTTTCCTTGAGTTCGTCCGCGATGAAGACTCTTGATCGGGTTCACTTTAAGGTATACATGATCTCCTTCTTTGAATTCCAATTCCCGTCTCTTCATATCTGCCCAACTCTTTTGTCGATCTTGAGCTTCTTTCATCTTTTGTTTTATCACTGCCACCTTATCTATTGTTTCTTGTACCATTTCAGGTCCAACTGCGATTCTCTCTAAATTGTCCCAAAATAATGGTGATCTACACTTGCGACCATACAGTGCTTCATATGGCGGCATTCCGATACTAGAATGGTAACTGTTATTATACGCGAATTCCACCAAAGGTAAGTGTTGATCCCAATTTCCTTTAAATTCCAATATACAAGACCTTAGCATGTCTTCCAAAGTCTGTATAGTCCTTTCCGTTTGTCCATCGGTTTGGGGATGATAAGCGGTACTGAACTTTAACTGCGTCCCTAACGCTTTCTGCAACCCATTCCAAAATCTGGAAACAAAGCGTGGATCTCTATCCGATACTATGCTAGCTGGTATTCCATGTAATCGAACAATCTCTTTAAGATATATCCGTGCTAGCTTTTCCAGTGGATACGTCATATTGATGGGTATAAAATGTGCTGATTTAGTAAGTCTATCCACGATAACCCATACAGCGTCATGTCCACTACTCGTCTTAGGTAATGAACATACAAAGTCCATAGAGATCTGATCCCATTTCCATTCAGGAATGGTAATGGCTTCAAATCCTCCCGGCTTTTGGTGTTCAGCTTTAACCCGTTGACATATCTCACATCTAGCCACAAATTCCGCTACATCCTTTTTCATCCCGTTCCACCAATATGCACTTTTCAATTCTTGATACGTTTTCGTTTCTCCAGGATGAACAGTATATCCGGAATTATGTGCTTCTTGCATCAACTTCTGCTTTAACTCTGATTTATGGGGAACACACAGTCTGTTGCCCATTCTAAGGATTCCTTCATCATCAACTCGGAAATCCTTATATTTATCTTGTGATATCTCTTGGATAATCCTTTGAAATTCCACATCTTCCTTTTGAGCTTCTTTGATCTGTTGAAGTAAAGTGGGTTCCAAAATCAGATTTCCAAGTTCAGCTTCAACACCTTGCATTGTGAATCCTAAACTCATCCTTTCAAATTCTTTGATGAGTTCTTTTTGCTCAGTCAGCATTGAGGCTACTTCACCATAGTTTTTCCGACTCAAAGCATCAGCGACGGCGTTCATTTTTCCTGGGTGATAATTGATACCCAAATCATAATCCTTTATTAGCTCCAACCATCGTCGTTGCCTCATGTTCAATTCTTTTTGTGTGAATATATACTTCAAACTTTTATGATCAGTATAAATTTCACACCTTTGACCATATAAATAGTGTCTCCAAATTTTGAGTGCAAAAACAATGGCAGCTAGTTCCAAATCATGAGTAGGGTAGTTCATCTCATGGGGCTTCAACTGCCTGGATGCATATGCTATTACTTTTCCATTCTGCATTAATACACATCCCAAACCATTTTTGGACGCATCACTATATATAACATATGGGTCATGATCATTGGGTAAGACCAATATTGGTGCTGACACTAATCTCTTCTTCAATTCTTGGAAACTTTTCTCCCGCTTTTCATTCCATTCAAATTTTCATTTTTCTTTGTCAATTGTGTTAACGGTCTTGCAATTGTTGAGAAATCCCGTACAAATTTCCGATAGTATCCCGCTAAACCCAAGAAACTTCTTATTTCAGTAACTGTCTCAGGTCTTTTCCATTCCACGATGGCTTTGATCTTTGCAGGATCTACAGAAATTCCTTCTCCAGACACGATGTGTCCAAGAAAAGATATGCTCTCAAGCCAAAATTCACACTTTGACAATTTAGCATATAATTTATTATCCCTCAAAATCTGCAATACATTTCTCAAATGCTCCTCATGCTGCTCCTCTGATGGTGAATATACCAATATATCATCGATAAACACAATCACACAAATATCCAACAATGGTCGAAAAATCCGATTCATCAAATCCATAAATACCGCAGGTGCATTAGTCAGTCCGAATGGCATAACCAAAAATTCATAGTGGCCATACCGTGTTCGAAATGCAGTCTTAGGTATATCTTCTGTCTTGATTCGAATTGGTGATATCCAGATTTGAGATCAATACGGGAAAATATTTTTGCTCCACGTAGTTGATCAAACAAATCATCGATCCTGGTAATGGATACTTGTTTTTGATGGTTACCTTGTTCAATTCCCTATAATCAATACAGAGTCTCAATGAACCATCTTTCTTTTTAACAAACAGCACCGGGGCTCCCCATGGAGATACACTGGGTCTGATGAATCCTTTATCCATCAATTCCTGCAATTGCACTTTTAATTCCTTCAATTCTACAGGTGCCATTCGATACGGAGCTTTGATACTGGTTCTGTTCCAGGCATCAAATCAATGGAAAATTCCACTTCTCTTTGTGGAGGTAAACCAGGTAATTCTCTGGAAATACATCTGGATATTCGCACACAGTTCTTATAGTATGAATATCAGTTTCTCTGGTTCTCCATTAACAGCTCCTAAAATAATTTCACCCAACTTCTCGGTGCCATCATCATCAACTTCAATAGTTGTTAATTTGACTCCTTTGTCTCGAAGTGTTTCTCCTTGGTACTCCTTTCTTTCTCCTTGACAATTATAAAGGATACCATCTTGAGACGACAATCGATCTTAGCTTTTGTGGCAGCTAACCAAGTCATTCCCAAAATAACTTCATATTTATGCAGATCCACTACAATTAGATCAACAATTGATCCTTGATTCCCAATCTGTATTGGGCATTCTTTCACTATCTCCTGAGTCATAACCATTCCTCCGGTAGGTGTACTGATCTAACCTTTATTCATAGCTTCACATGTTAGACCTAACTGTCTGGCTTACAGTGTCTATAAATGAATGTGTCGCGCCGGTGTCAAATAGAGCGTACACCGAATGGTCTTTCACTTGTATTGTGCCTATTTATCAAGTATACGTTACATGTTATTTAAGACTTATGAAAGTATTAATTGTGCATCTAAAGTGTTTGTGTCTCATATTATTGCGTTAAACATAATAACATACCTGCAATGAGTCCAGTATCATCTAAATCAGCTTCCTCCCAAATGTTTTCAGTATCATCCTCCTCTATCTCCTCTTCATCAACTGGAGTTCCGTGCATAGCATAGATTCTGGCTGCTCCAGTATTTTTGTTAGTACTGGCATTGCCTTCTTTCTGATTTCTGGCTCCAACAACTCCTTTAGATTGTGATGATCCTGCCGTTCCTGTACTCCTTTGAGGGCAGTGAGTTGCTATGTGACCTATCTTTTTACAGATAAAGCAGGTCGCACTTGCCGTTTTTGGACATTTGGCACAGATGTCCACTTTCACCACAATAAAAGCATCTATGTTGCAGATGTGGGCATCTCTTGGATAATGAGCGCCCTTGCATTTCCAACAGGTAACATTACTTCTCCCGTATTTCCACTTTTGGCATTTTGAATTGGCTTAAAAATCTCCCTTTCTTAGGAACAGTACTCGCTCCCACATTATCATGAATTCTTTTTCCAAACGTTTGCCCCCGTTTCTTATATCTTTCTACTTCATATTTTCTAGCGCGTTCTATCACTCGCGCCTTCTCTACCATAGCAGCAAAATCAATAATCTCAAATTCAGTAAGCCTCCTCTGAAAATGGGGCTCTAATCCAGCCATAAAAGTTTGCCTTTTTAATTCATCACTGTCTTTGTATGCATCAGGGGCAAATTGCAGTAGCCGATTGAATTCATGTTCATATTCATCAATTGTCTTACTCCCTTGAGTCAAATTCATTAGATCTGTACTATACTTCGCTTTCAAGCTGCCCGGGAAATATTCTTTCAGAAATTCCCGTTTGAAACTTCCCACGTTATGGGATGTGGTAATCCTCTCTGCTTGAATCCCACCATATTCTTGCCCTTAACCGCAGCAAGTAGGTTCCGTATGGTACCTTAAGTGCTTCAGGTATCTGAAACACGTCAAATGATCGCTCAATTTGCGACAACCATCTTCTGCTTCTTCCGGTTTTCCCGGCATTCCCTCAAAGTACCTGTTACATTTTATAAACTCAGGTAACAAATTCCTTTGTGGTCTCCAAGGTGGTGGAGGTGGTAATTCATGATCATGTCGAGGTGGTCCTTGCACTTCAGCTGCAGATTCAACACGTCTTTCTTGATTTCTCGGTTCTTCCACAGGTGGTTGAACCGATGCAACACGTTCCTCATTTCTCCTAGTAGAACTCGAGGCATAGGTGGTGCCTCAGGAGGTGGTGCTACATGTGGTATTTGCCCAGCTTGCAAAGCTTGCAAAATTAAGGTGTTTTGTTGTTGGATTGCTTGCAAAATAGTCTCCAAGCGATTAGGTTGTAGTGCCGGTTCCTCATTAGGTGGATTTGTTGGTACTCTTGCAGTTCTTCTCCTTCCACCTCTCATTCTCGGCGCTCTACTATAAATTGCATATTAAATAAGGTAAGTCGTTTATTGTAACCATTTCTCATTCAAGTTATTTTTGCTTCTTACTGCATTTTTCATGGAGTATCTCATGCATGTGTAAATCTTTCATAATTTAAAAATACACATGATACTTTCCTAACATGAGCATACTTTCTTTACTACTTCACTTACATTTCATTCACACAATAACATATATATTGTACACCAAAACATAAACATACTTGTATTCCACATTAGTGCCATATATACAACATCAAAAATTGCACCAACTATCGTCACTAATACCAAATACATCACATCATAATAGAGTTCCTAGAGTTAGTGCTTTATATACAACATCAAAATTTGCACTAACTATCTATCTACTAGATCATCAAAAGAGCATCACCATATGTCATACATATTTAGTCTATTTACAACACATAAAACAACATTCTTTCCACTAAACTCTCTAGGGGGTGGGGTAAAGTGGCCTCTTGCCCTTATCTCGGGCATCCAACTGTGGGTACTCCTCCTGATCACTGGAGTCGCTGCTACTCAACTCGTGGATCTCAACATGCTGTCCAGGTGGAGCTAAACTAAGCTCAGATCCATCAAGCTGCACTCCCTGTGTCTTTGGAGCTTGTTTACCCTCATGCACTAACACTGCATCCTCACCACATATCCATCCTCCATGTGGCGTTCCCTTCCATGTATTATATTGACCAAAAGTACTATGTGTGAAATCCAAGAATTCTAATCCTTGTGGAATTGATGCAGTACTCCCTGTCCTGGTCTTCTTTGTCCTGTCAGTATTTTCTTCCAAGTCAATACTGGCTACTCCTCTTTTGGTTGATCTCCTTTCCTGTCCACTAACTGATAATACAGTATCCTGAGGAATATTAGGAGAAAAAGTATCACAAAAACCACAAGGACTCTGAGCGTCAGGCTCAACTGTGGGTATAATAGCAGGTCGACTCTGTAATACTTCCTTAGGAAACCTGCAATTACTGAGATGGTACATCATCCATTCATCAGTATATGGATCAGTACTACGTACACCCATATGATCATCCCTAAAATCATGAGCATATATCCAACCTTTGCCAATATACTCCCATATCCTGAAATCTGGAAGAGTCGGCCTCATGGAATTTATTGATACTACAAATGCTATATTATCTATCTCTACTGCTCCACCATTCTACCAACAAACCTTTCAAACCTATAAATTAATTCAATAGCAGAACCTGGATTCGGGTGTGCTTTCTCCATCAGAATAACCAATCTCTAAAGAGTGGCCTCAATCCATGTCTCCATTTGCTTAAAATCTGATCCAAGGTTTGAGGATTGCCTGCCAATGCTAGTCTTCCACCAAGATCCTCAACCTTCGCCTGTAATCAGTTAAAGTCTCTAAAGGTTGCATACTGAAAACCAACCACTTCACATAACAGGTTGCCGGATTAACCTGCACCACAAATAAAATTTGCATGACTAATAATAATCATACAGATTTTATTTTAGGTTCTTAATTCTACCCAAATCTACCCCTACTACTCTAAATAATTCTATTACTACTACTATGTATACTAATTATGATTTTGTTTAATTTCATCTTTTTCTTATACTTGCAACCACAGCTCTGATACCAACTAAATCTGTCACGCCCCAATAGTACCCTAGTAGTAATATATATATTATGATATAGCCTGATAATCCAGACGATATCAAATACACATATTCATACTAGAACTACTTTGGAAAGTGACGTATATTTAACAAAACAGGATCTTTTTGGTTGCGTGATAAGAAACGATGAAAGTAAATAAAATCACAATACCATAATTAAGTACTACAGTCTGAATAATAACTATTACAAACCATAAAACTATCTAAGTTCTCAGATAATAAAATTGATGCACTAACATCAATTAATACATATAAATAAAGAAACTATTTTCCCTGTTTCCAAAACTCTTCAAGCTTTAGAATCATACCGGCTCTAAGCTCCTAGAAGCCACCAACCAAGGCTTAAGTGTCATCCTGTAAGGACTGTAGGAGTGTGAGCATAACCACGGGCTCAGTGAATAACCAGACTTATCACAACAAGCAAGTTATTATCAATCATATGTAATGCATCAATCAACACATGAACAATTACAAGCTTGGACAAACCGGAATCCAAACAGGATGGAGATTTACGCCCTCTCATCGGGGTTGAAGGAACCAATCCTGAATACCTACCCAGGAGAAACTAAGCACACAGGAAATCCACAATCTCACAATTATTATCTCTTTATGTTAATGATATTTTAAACACCCATTTCCTGTTTTGCGCCTTAGAAACTCCACTAAGCATTAGATTCACAGCGATACCATGGGCGGCGTCCTTCGTTACCAGTTAGTTCCCATGGAACCGACAGAACAAGGTAAACTTGCGTAGAACTAATAGCCTCTGCCTAGAAAAACCAAGTATTACCAGAACCGAAATTCTAACACGTAGTAGGCATTCGTAAAAACATAATGCAGTTTATGCAAATCGTGCAATGCATGTCCATTTCATTTATAGTACCGACAGTTGTTAATCAAGTTTAGGCGATCATACAATTTACAGACAATCATCAACATATTTCATACAATATTTATCATGCAATAGGATTATCGCTTATGTTATGATAATTTGCCATTCAATCATACACCACGCATCACATGTATCCCAATCCCGCATGCATTCATTGTATATATATTATTCCAATTGCAACTATACTACAAGCACAAACAATGTAACAAGTCTAAGTTACTCACCTGCTCATACTGATCATCGTAGTAATCAACCGGGAAATCCTCGACGGAGTCGAAATTACCTATTAAGATGAAATATTCATCAATAATATTTACAAATAGGAAATTAAATTCCTATGAGTGCCTAAGTGTCCTAGCTCGGTATTTGGTATTATTCCTATGGTTTATAGCGATTCTTAAAGTAAATAAATTTTTATTGTTTAATTCTTCTAAGTTTCTTTTGAGTATATATATATTATGGAGGATTTATTTAATTCCATTTACATCTTAAATTCTGTTATGATTTGTAGAAGTCTTGGCATGTACAATTTCTATAAATTGTTCATAACACTTTTCTTGTACTAAAGGACTTCTAATCATGCTTGTAAAGTTTGTTTTATCAAGCTTTATGTTCATATAGGGCCTTAGGAGCTTTAAACATGCATTTAGACTAGATTGATGAAGTTTGTGTCTTGTTTTGTTCACTTCATCCTTA
The DNA here is from genome assembly GCA_024138025.1 of Combretum micranthum. Lineage (NCBI taxonomy): Eukaryota > Viridiplantae > Streptophyta > Magnoliopsida > Myrtales > Combretaceae > Combretum > Combretum micranthum. The sequence continues at coordinate 10,622 of JAMXBD010003626.1, read as the reverse complement.
AATCCGAATTTACTATTACCACAATTATAAGACTTCTAAGTTGTTGTTTTTCTCTTCCAACAATATCTATGCATTCTCAACATATGACCATCTATCCTCTTGAATTCATCAATAGATTTACGACCTTTATCAACCACAAAACTTTCTTCAAAAGCTCAATAATTCATCCTAGGATCTATTCATAAACTTAACAAAGATAGGTTGTAATTTGGAGCTTACCTTGGATTGGAATGGAAGGAGGTTGTTCAATTCCTCTTAAGCAAGAATTTAAACCTAAATCAAAGATTAGATGATAAGTTTCTAACTAAACACATTAACTAAAATACAAGTTCACTAATGTAGTCAAATTTTCTCACCTTGACAAGCTAAACTCCTCCTCTTGAACCCTAGGATGACTAAGGATTTTTGATTCGGTTTTGCTGGTTATTGATGAGCTTAGTGTGTGTATATAAGGTATGGAAGTAGGCTAGGGTTTATGGTTGTTCACACAAAGTTTTTAAGCCTATGTTGAAGGTGGAAATGGAAAAAGGAAGTGGAAAAAGTGCTGGACGCACTTGGGTTTGCAGCTGGAATTTGAGAGTGTTTTTGTGGGGTTTATGAGCTCAAAGGGTGTCTAACTTAGGCTTATATACTTATACTAGGATTAGGCTAAGTTTTAGAGGCTTTGGAGTTGGTTTTGGACTTGAAAAATGTCCACAAATGCAGCTGGAATTTCCTACACGATTTTGAAATTTGGATGATAATTTGACTTGTTTTTGGACAGATTTTTGTGACTATCTTTGAGGGCTTTAATTATCTTTGTTTGGTAGCTAATTAATGCTATTTATGTGTGTAAAAATAAGAGATCAACTAGTGTAAAAATCGGGTCAAAATTTGTTGAATTTTGAAGTGTGAAAACTGAAACTTCTGGAACAATTTTCATCTTGATTTTTGGATGAATTTGGGATCTGATTTTCTTATAAATTTTTGGTGTATGAAGTGTCCATTTGAAGGTTCCTTATTGGTGTTTAATTGGTCAAAATTTCAGCTCATTTAATCCTAGGAATTTTGCAAAAATCGGAATTCAATTTGAAGAAGTGTGCTGCTGCATTTGTTGAAATTTTCCTCTGTTGCAGCTGTCAAGATCCGAATTTGGCATGGATATTTGGAGTGGTTGTGGTTGTTTTTGTGTGCTGAAATTCTCCTCATTTAATGTTGTTTATATGTGGAATGTTTTGGTTGGCTTTTGGGTCAATTTTGTTTGAATTTAGAAGCTCAAATTTGGACCAAAGTTGAACAAGAAATTTCAGAGCTCTGTTTCAGAGAGTCTTTTGCTGCTGTAGGATGAATTTTTAGCTTAATTTGCAGCTGTTATCCTCTTCCATTTAGGCTATGATTCTTGCAAATTAATTGTGAGTTATAGGTGTAGCTTTTGGGTTGGTTGGGGTGTCTTTTTCAGGTTGAAAATCGTTGTAAAAATCGGATCAAGTTTGGGTGAAAATCTGTTGCTGCAACCGAGATTCCAGATGCTCTGCCTCCAGGTGCTCTGTTTCCACTGCTTGTGTGCGTGTGTGGAAGCTAAGGCTCGGTAGCTGCTGCCATATGTTGGAATGGGCTGTGTGTTCGCTGGAGCTGCTGTGTGCGGGGGAGTGAACTTCAGTTGCTCGTTGGAATTCCTGCAGCGTGCGGGGAAGGGGCTGTCTCGCTCCTGCTGCTGGCGCATGAAGGACTGATGCTGGTCTGTCTTGTTCGGTTGGTCATCCATGCAGCGCTCGTGGAGGACTTCGGCTGCTTGAGGTAATCGGCGTGCGCGTGGAAGTGAGCCTCAGCTGCTCAACATTCTAGTTTTCCTTTCGTGCAGCGGATTGGGAACATCCGATGTTTCCTTTTATATATATATATATATATATATACACATATGTAATCAATAATTATTATCTAAAATAATTTTACAAAAAAAATAAATAAATAAATAAATAAATAAATAAAATAAAAATACATATATATATAGATATACTTATACATATGTATTTAATAGTTATTAATTAAAAATATTTTTATTAAGAAAATAAATTATTCGCATAATACTCGTCGTATTTATGTTTTATCGAAATAAAATTTTCCTAAGTTACTACAACGCTTTAAATTATTTGTGTTTTCAAATTTTTTTAGTTAAAACTTAACACGATTAATTTTTTTTTTGTATTTTTAATTTACGTGATTAAATTTTCAAATTCGATTAATTAAATTAGGAACCAAGTCCTAATAAAGTTAGAATTTTCTAACAATTAAAACAACGGGTTCGAAATTTTCTTGTTAGTTCTAAATTGATAATATTGTTCGGTATTAGTGTTTGTTTGTATTTATAATCTATTGGTTTATACCGATAAGTACTATAAATTAATGGTATCTTATCGGTTTCGAAATTCACTATCTAATTTTTGTTTTTTATTCTACTACTGTTTACTACTGTAAAAATTTTCGGGGTTTACAAATGCATATCCAAACTTCAATACCCGGGCATAGATTTGCTTCCCTAGTAGCAATGTCTTAAGTGCAGTACCAGAACTGATAACACTAGCATAGATATTTTCGTCACACTCGCTAGATGGGCTTTCGATATATACCAAAGCATCCCATTAAAATTCTCAACACCAACTTTGGTACCATTTCCTGTTTGCTTATTAGTGGTTGGATAATATGGGAGGATGCTATTTTTTAGCGAAGAATCGGCATTGGACTAGAACCGAGAGAAAAGCAGTAGGTCTTCTTCTTCTTCTTCTTTTTTTTTTTTTTAAGGAGAATCAATCAAAGATTCAAAGCTACAATTTACATGTGACACAGATGTATCAGTTAAAATACAAATTCAGCTTCTATGAACTTGAATGCCCTTAGAACTCAATATAAAACCTTCTCACCATTTTTAAGCAAGAAAGCAATGATTAGTTACAGAAACTAGATAGATAGAGACCTTGCATCAAAATCCCAATAGCTTGTACAACTGCTACTAGTTTAAATCATCACCTCCTACTAGTTTAAATCATCACCTCCAGTGAAACTACCTACCACCTAGCGTGGGAAATGATCCTTCCACTCAAAAGAGTTTCCTAAGGTATAAGACCACAAAACGATGGAAGAAACACTAGCACAGTAGAGTGGAACAAAGTTCGGTACACCCAGTATGGTATCATTATTGCTTTATTGTTTGTCTCCTCGGATACAATGGCTGGCCCACGGAGGATGACAAATAATGCTGATGGCGAAACATTCGACAGAAAGTGAACCATGCAAAGAATTTCCCAGAATAAAAGCCAGTGATATGCACTCAGAGCTTTCCAGCAAAACCACATGCAATTCCAAGCGACAGTAGCAAGAATGTGATTGGTTGGTTTGTGCTTGTTGAATGCTGAAGGAGTAAGCAAGCAATAGCTAGAATCATCAAATTGATTCGATCAAAGCATTTTGAACTGCCTCAGACATATCAAATTCATTCTTTATAAGAAGAGCATGAATTTCTTTTCCAGGTCTTGAGTTTCCAAGATTGGCACAGGCAAATAGAACACTTGCTAAGGTGAAATTATCCGGCTTTAAGGAAGTGCTCTCAAGCATTTTAGCAAAAACATTCAGTGCTTGTGAGACTCATGTGAGCACAGATATAGCAGGGACATTCTGTTACATCCCTCCTGAGTACGGGCAGAGCGGCCGGTCAACCACCAAGGGAGATGTCTATAGTTTTGGTGTCATTTTGCAAGAATTGGTGACGAGGAAGGAGCCTACTAGTCCAGATTTCAAGGAAATTGAGGGGGGGAATGGGGTTGGTTGGGTGTTTCAGAAGATCAAGAAAGGGCAAGCTGTGGATGTGCTTGATCCAGTGGTTCTTAATGCAGACTCGAAGCAGATCATGCTTACTGTTGTGATCAACTTCTCAAAGACTCCCATTCGTGACAAGTTAAGACACATATTTTCTAGCAGTAGCAGCTATCCTTGTCTCCTATTGAGGGGTTTTCATATATATACGTAAATATCTATATATATTGTCTTTCTAGTCAAAGCGGTGCCAGTTAAGAGTTATTCTTAAGGTAATTCTCCACTTGTCCCAATGCCAAAATCCACTCGCTTCAGTAATATATATATATATATATATATATATATGTGCTATTGTTATTGTCTACGCGTCTATTATGACGCATTACTTCTATTATGCGTCTATTATTGATTTTCCAAAAGATGGAAATAGTGACAGAGTTAGAGCAGACTTTGAGAAGAATGAAGAGTAATGACAGTGATCTTGCAAATTTGCTCGAGTATCAAAAGAAGGTTATGTGGAAGCGGCATGAAGTTAAGATGCTGCACGATATATCTCTATGGAACAAGAGCCATGATTACGTGGTCCGGCTATTGGCAAGGTCCATTTTCACTGTATTTGGTAGGGTGAAGGATGTGTTTGGGATACAACAAATGGCAGACTTTGGAGTTACCAGGGATTCGAAAGTCTTGAAATCTAATCATGTTAGTAATAAACAATCTGTTTCTTCGATACTAACATCTTCAGTTCATCCTTCTGATAATAGTCATGCAAGGTTTGCTTCAGGTCCTCTTGGAAGGCCCACTGTAAGTAATTGTTACATGGATAAAGATGGTGTTAATTCAATCGTTGTTGATAGCAACAAAGACCAAAATTTTGATGTCAAAGAATTTGATGGTGACATGACAACCTTCAGTTCCAAGAGGAAATTGTTGAATCCTCTACCTGAGACACTTGGCGCTTCTGGTTTGGCATTGCATTATGCAAATGTCATAATTGTGATCGAGAAACTCGCGGCATCTCCTCACTTGATAGGTCTTGATGCGAGAGATGACCTGTACAACATGCTACCTGCCAGTGTAAGAGGAGCCCTGAGGGCAAGGCTAAAGCCATATGCAAAGAACTTGACATCATCATCAGTTTATGATAGTTCTCTTGCCAGTGAGTGGAGTGAGGCAATCACGAGTAAACTTGAATGGTTGGCTCCACTTGCTCATAGCACGATTCGATGGCAATCAGAGCGGAGTTATGAGCAACAGAACTTGATTTCTAGGACAAATGTTCTTCTGGTTCAAACACTATACTTTGCAAATCAAGAGAAAACTGAAGTAATAATCACTGAGCTTCTCGTGGGTCTAAATTACATATGGAGATTTAGAAAGGGAAGTTATTCGCTGTTTCGTCGAAAGTGAGGCATAGAATAAAGGTAGTGAATGGTACTTATGGGCGTTGACTCAAGTATGCTGCAGTGGAGTCGATGATGGCTTGATACTGGTGTCGGTCGTTTATTTTCTGTTAAAAATTGTTCTGATCAGCTTTCAAAGACTCTGTTTGCAAATCAATATTTTGTGCGTTATGCTCAATCTTTTTTTTTTTAGGCCCTTCTGTTGTACATCACAGCAATAGGCAAATATTACTTTTGCAGGACAACTTCTTTATCAACAAATTCATGGTACAGTTGCATTTCCTCTTATAGAGTTGATCTTCACCCTTCATTTCACTGATGTGTCAACATCTTAATGGCTATAGTACAATATGATACATGTATGCTTCTTTCATTCCAACACATAGGACATCTTTTATTTCCTTCTTGCAGACCTTTCTTTATTTGCCAACATCTGTATTTCCTTTTCATTTCTCCTCTATCTTACAATTTTATCAAATAGGAACGACCTATCTTCTTCCTCCTCTCATCTTCTCTCTTCATTTTCCTTTTATTTTGTAGCTCTACAAGACAGAAACGAATTCTCTACTTCGTTCTTCTATATCATTTTTTTTTTTACTCTCCATGCACCAAACCAAAGAAAGAGGAATCCCTATTCCCAATCAACGGCTTTGTTATCTAAGGCAAAAAAGATTGAATAAATCCCTCCTCTAAAGCTTTATGTTTCTTTGTGTTCATAGCTTACTTCGTGGTGATCATACTCGTAGATTGGTTGCTTTCAAGCTCCAATTAGCCGGAGTCAGCCATCATTAAGCTTTGTCCATTGACATATTAAGCTTCTAGCTGGTTGGGATTTCTTACTCTTTACCCGTAAATTATATTAACTCAATAATAAAGGAAAAGTTATCAAATCCTCTATGTTGCTGTTGAAGGATACGAGCAAGCATACTACAAAGGTATCAACAGCTATGTTTCCTTTGCTGAGTTTCTCATTTTTTTTTTTTTTACCCTGATCCTATTTCTTGCAAATTCCTTGCAGCAAAGGATGATAAGGTTTTTGCTGAGTATATGCAGACCCGAAGAGGAGGCTCAAAACTAGGACCTTCTACTAAAGTGTCTTGCCTTAATAGGTAACTTAAGCTTGGTGTTCAGCTGTTGTTACTTTGAGACCAATATAAAGTAAGTTAGATTTAATTCTCAATGTAGCTTAACATGTGTTACTGTAGTAGTGTGCTCCTATTATACATTTCTGCTCTCTTTGGATCTAGAATGTTTAACATATCCTTGGCTCAATATAGAATGTGAGCTTGTAACTCAAGTGGGGGTGATTATTGTGATGGGAACTGGGAAGTGAGCTTGGATCATTGAGCTGGACTTGATGTGGCCTTTTCTGGCTTGCCATTTCCAAAGCTGAGATTCAGACAGCGATCACCTCCCGCTCTCGACAGTGGAAGGATAATAGGCTGGTGTTACTCAGATCCAACATGGTTGAGTGGGTTGGCTTTTGAGTTGCTGTCATGTGATTCTTCTCATTGGCTACTTGTCTTTTTTTTTTTTTTGAAATGTCTTTGGCAAATGACCTTCATGTTTCATAAGCTCATAGTCCTTGTTTTGAAAGCAGTATCTTTAAGATCAATTTCGACCTTGATTCGTTCCAAATTTACCAAAACCCAAAACATAAAAGTTAAAGATCTTTCTCTTAGCTTTCTATATCATTTTAAATCATCTCAATAGGAGTTCTTATGAGAGACATATCCACATTTTCGTGAACTCTGTCAAATCTGGAAAATCAAGGATTTTTGTGTCATGCAGCAACTTCATAATAAAAACTGTATCGATTCGTTACGAATCCATAAAAACTCAAAACATAAAAGTTTTAGATCTCACTCTTATCTTTCCAAGGAATTTTGAATTACCAAAAACGGAGTTCATATGAGAGAGATGTGCACAATTTACAAAACTATCTCAAATCTGCAATTTTGAAGTCACCGCTGCACTTGTAGTAGCTTCATGACGAAAATTGTATTGATGTGTTACGAATCCATAAAAAACTCAAAACATGAAAATTTAGATATCTCTCTTAGCTTTCCAAGGAATTTTGAATTACCAAAAACGGAGTTCATATGAGAGAGATGTGCACAATTTACAAAACTATCTCAAATCTGCAATTTTGAAGTCACCGCTGCACTTGTAGTAGCTTCATGACGAAAATTGTATTGATGTGTTACGAATCCATAAAAAACTCAAAACATGAAAATTTTAGATATCTCTCTTAGCTTTCCAAGGAATTTTGAATCACCCCAAACGGAGTTCATATGAGAGAGATGTGTGCAATTTACGGAACTATCTCAAATCTGCAATTTTTTGAAGTCACCGCTGCACTTGTAGTAGCTTCATGACGAAAACTGTATTGATGTGTTACGAATCCATAAAAACTCAAAACATGAAAGTTTTATATATCTCTCTTAGCTTTCCAAGAAAATTTGAATCACCTCAAACGGAGCTCATATGAGACAGATGTGCACAATTTATGGAATAGTGTTAGAGCTGTCCTGATTCATCTTCTAATGCATGAATGGTTTCTTGATATTTCACCAAACACATCATAAAGCTCCTTATTCTTTTAAATAACAATGACTTTCTTCGACCAATATCTTAAAGATAGAATTAATAAATGTATTGTATGTAATCTTTTGCTTGCTCGATGCCTTGTCTTGTAGAATCATCATAAGTGAGCTTGATACTTGTCAAAGAATATGTGTACTTTTAATGTATATGTCTTCATGATGATAAAATGCTGCATGAGTGGAATATCTCTTATTTGTGAAACTAACATATCATATCTTCTTACCATGCAGGTGATATATTTGATCTCACCCCTATCACATTTTCTCTCCACTACTTTTGAAGTGGTGGCACACCAATACTCTTTACATCGCTTGCATTGTTTTCTTTGGAAATGAAGGTAAGTAAAAGGATGAAGAAGAACAAGCTGAATAATGCGAGGAGAAGTGAAATATTAACGCAATCAGATGGTAGTGTGCCACAAGTTCTATCACCACAAGATGAGTGGGTTGATGCAACAATTTCAAAAGACTTCTTTTGGGTAGATATACGAAAACGGGACTTATTTCCACGTCAACCTGTGGATGGTGAGTTGCGCTTCATAAGTCAAGAGTCTCGTGCAGGAACTAGAGCGCTCATAGATGCGTCATCCATATCGCGATTCAAAAATGAAAGGAAAGAGCTACCTCTCTCAGAATGCCAATTTCATTGTCCTAAACAATTTGTACAAGTATGGGGTCCTTGGGTAGGACATATTATTAAGAGATATGGAAGCATCCTACAACAAGTCGAGGTGTATGATTCAATATGGATTAGCTCAAAGTTAAGCTTTGCTCGCATCGCTGATACAGATATGTGGCGAGACATCCTTTGTCGGTGGAGTATTCAAACACACAGTTTCATCACATCTTGGGGTGAAGTTACTCCTACTTTGGAGGATGTATGTATGCTACTAGGCTTGCACGATGTAGGACTAACGGATATCACTACCGCTGAGATTTCTGAGGAGGACAGTAGCTTGATAGACTTGTTAGAGACTCATATGGGAGTAGCTGTAGATAGCTGTAGACAGCTCACATTCTCCTCATGGCTTAAATACTTCTTTGGGTAAGAGAAGGGAGGTGAGTTTACCCACGGGCCTGGCTACAATAGCAAGTAAGTATCCTCGTATCATTTCATTAGCATATACTATTCTTTTTCCAATCATTACTTAACTCATCTATGTTTTTTTTATTGTCCTAGGGAGGAGCTAATAGCCTTTCTATCATTGTGGCTTTCCTTGTTTGTATTCCTTGGCGGTCCTGAAGGCAGTATTAGTCCTCGCTTCTTCCACTTAGCGATCCGTATCTCACGTGGAGAGCGTTTTGCGTTGAGCCTCTTCTATTTGGGATCTTTGTATCGACGATTAGATCTTTACCATGAGTCCTCGATACGATCCAAGGGATGGTACATGGTGGTATGTTATGTAGATATGACATTCTTGCAATTATTTTTTGCTGAGCGTTACAAGAAATACTATGATCCACCACATGAAAAACCTGATATAGTTGAACCATGAGCTTGGGCATGGGTAAATAGAAAGCCTTTAGGGTTGCTGATTGATGTGATAGATAATGTTCAAGAATATAATTTCCGTCCTTATACTAAGGAATTGGCTAGTTATGAATGGTACCCATAATTTTATCCTCATGGTTCTGAAGACTTGGTTAACTTGATGGAGAGGCGAGACAATTTGTCTATTGCTGAGGTAGGTTTTATCATTTGGTGCATACCTGGAAGTCTCCCTTCACTTCATGACTGGTGTGACTCTTCTAAAGAATTTCTTGAGTGTAGTGTTGTGGCCTATCTACCCCATCGAGTTGCTCATCAGTTTGGATTTGACCAGGGTGTTCCTCGCAGTATCGAGATTACTGGAGATTTCAATGAATGTTGTAAGGAACTTCATCTAGAAAATTGGAAATGTATTTATCCAAACCTCAGACAAATCTTCTTCCCATCTCTAGTGATCGTTGTTGGCGTCATCTCCAATGGGTGGATGACTTACTGGGCACGTTGTCTGGAAGAGTTTAAAAATTATATTAATTCAGAGATTGAAGTAGCACTTCCTAAGCCTTCTATACACAAATTTGAGTTTTACTTTCAGCTTTCAAATAAAAAGGCTTTCAATTAAGTCCAGAATCAAAGAACATAGTCTCCTATCAAGGTCATCAGGCACATCAAACGTTCACGTGTTCATGAGGTACTAACACTGACTAACTGTATCATTGATTCCTTATATGCTTTTGATATACCATTAACCCTCTTTTTTTTTTTTTTTTAGGATGAGCTGAGGACAAGCCAATCCTTTATCATGAGCCAAAGTGAGAGAATAGGGATGTTTCTAGTGATAGGAACATCGGCACTTCCGAAATATTTGTTTCATCAAAATCTTCTTCACCAAATATTTACCCTTATCCTAATCGTTATGGTATTGGGAAAGTACTGCAAACAAGGGGTGATGGTGTAGTGATTGATGAAGATGATGAAGACGTGGTTGGTGAAGAGGAAGCTTCTGACGGCTTTGGAAGTGATAAAAGTGATCATGCAGATGAGAGCATACAAGAGAAGACATTGATGCATATGCAGATGCATAGCTACGGAGAATTGTGTGAGGAATTGAAGATGTCCCTTGTAATAATGCCTCTGAACCCCTAGCACACCAGGATACTACTTGCTCTTCCAGTAATGAAATACCAGAGCAAGTTAGAGGGGAGAACACGCACCCGCACATGATAACTTTAAGGAAGGTGTTTCCTTTTATGATTCATGGTCCCCCTATTTACTTGGAGTCGTTAAAGAAGTTACATCCATGTGATGGAGATTTTTGGGCAGGATCAATTTGTCCTGGTT